>CAXAQZ010000865.1:72500-88023 GCA_963971145.1 Sussaba pulchella
TCAAACCCTTCACAGACCGGCACAATATTTTTGAGGAATCATATCAGATCAAAAACATTTTTTTCAACAAAAAAAAAAGATGTAATCATTCTTGTTGCTCAGGGCATAAATACTCTTGATGAACAGGAAAGATACACCTACTACGAATCACATTCTTTAAGAAAATCAGCAATTCTCAGCACTGCAACACTAGACAAAATATGCTCCGTAAAGCTTAATAAAACATGACTCATTTCTCTTGGATAACGCTGACTCATTTCATGACTTATGGAATTTGTTTTTCTCTTTTATTTATGAACAATTTTGGTGCTTGAATTGAGGGTACGTACCAAATAAAGGCGATGAGCGATGTTGCGTAAAACGCAGCTTCCCAACGGAAGTAATGAACTATGACCGCGCAGAGTGGATAGGTTAAGGCTGTACCTATTGATCCACCTAGAGATTGCAAAAACTAAACGTAAAGTTAAATTCTACCTCGATACGCATGTTGTAAATGTCTGCATTATGAACAAAATATCTAACTTGATCATATCAGTCATATGAAACATGGTATTGTCGGAAATCTATGTTTTAATTCCAAAATGTATAAAATAACAGAGGAGTAAATAATTTTCTGACATGGAAAATCATTAAACCATACCCAGATAAGCGGTCATGAACTTGCTTCTCTCGTTCGGTGGCACCCATTTCCCTGGTAAACCATGCATCGATGGGTACATGGCACCCTGGGGATAAACAGCATAGGCTTATTACGTATGGAATGAATTATTAGGTGGCATAGGTTTTACACAGAATAAACTCGTCACATACCATTATAAAACCCTGCAGGGCGCGGAGAACAAGCAGCAGTATAAAGTGGTACTTCATGGCGAATGGTAGAAGCAAATTTATGAGGGCTGCCAAGAAGTTCCCACCGCCAAAGATGCGTTTGGCACCGTAACGCTGGCTCAATATACCACCAGGCACTTGAGTTGACCAGTACAACCAAAAGAAAGCCCCAAGTACCAAACCCTGTTCGTACTCTGACCAAGCAAACGTGCTCGTGGACTGCAAACAAAATTGTAACAATTAGCTTACAGTCCATGGGGCCGGATGGAAGTTTTTTAATGGGAAAAATATGCCCCTTGTGTCACAAGTCATACTTTTCTTCTCTCTACGACGTGCGATTCTTGGATGGTATATATTTTTTGATTAGTTGGATTGGTGTATATTTTTCGTACTTGGTACATGAAAATATATGAGGCATTCCATGCGGTTTCGCACGGAAAAAGTTATCCACTCTCGAAAAAATTGAAATTTTGTCACATTATTTAATTATATGAAAGAGAGCAGTGCACATTTTTTCAAAATTTTTGAATTGCATTTTTTGAGTTTTTCAAAATTTCCTAATTTTCTAAGTACCGTTATATCTTAAAAGCATACGATTAAGCAGAAAAATGTTTCAGACAAAAAAGTTGCATTCTTACCTAAGCTTCGTGAAAAAAATTTTTTCTTAATTTTTCGAGCCTAAAAAATGACCATTTTCATAAAAAACATACGAAAATAATTTTTTCGGCCGGTATGTCACTTTCGATTTATCTCAAAAAATGTCAGGAAATACTCTGAGACGTGCACAATAGACACGTCTTTTTTTTTTAGATGGCACGATTAGTTGTTCCAAAGCTATGCTTTATTTTATCAATAATATTTTTTTTTGTTTTTATAGAAAAATCAATTATTATCGAAAATCATACTCTCACAAATTGTTTCTCCTAAATTGGTAGATAAGAGAACATCGACAATAATAATATTGATGTTTTGGCGCTTATTGGAGCATAGTTTATCGGTAACGTAGATGGAACTCCATTGATCTCGTTCGAAAGCTACGCTCTATAATCACACGTTCAAAAAATTCAATGATTAAGTTAATAATTTTCTGTCGTGACATTATATCTTTTCCTTATTGTTGTAAACATTAATCCAAATGTCAGACCTGGGAAAAAGTGAAGCATCTATGCTTTTTCCCAGTTCTTACATTGTGATGAATGTGAAGCATCTATGCTTCACTTTTTTCCAGTTCTAATATTGGAATTAATGTTTACAACAATAAGGGAAAAATATAATGTTACAACAGAAAATTATTAATTTAATCATTGATTTTTTTGAACGAGTGATTATAGAGCGTAGCTTTCGAACGAGATCAATGGAGTTCCATCTACGTTACCGATGAACTATGCTCCAATAAGCGCCAAAACATTAATATTATTATTGTCGATGTTCCCTTATCTAAAAATTTGAGAGAAACAAAATGGGAAAGTATGATTTTCGACAATAATTGATTTTTCTAAAAAAACAAAAAAAAAGATGAATAAAATAAAGCATACCTTTGGAACAACTAATCGAGCCATCTTAAAAATAATACGTGTCTATTGTGCACGTTTCAGAGTATTTTCTGACATTTTTTGAGATAAATCGAAAGTGGCATACCGAACGAAAAAAATTATTTTCGTATATTTTTAATAAAAATTTTAATTTTTAGACTCGAAAAATTCAGAAAAAAAATGTTCACGAAGCTTATGTAAAAATCCAACTTTTTTGTCTGAAACGTTTTTTCGCTTAATCGTATGCTTTCAAGTTATAACGGTACTTAGAAAATTTCGAAATTTTGAAAAACTCAAAAAAATGCGATCCAAAAATTATGAAAAAATGTACACTACTCTCTTTCATATAATTAAATAATGTGACAAAATTTTAATATTTTTGAGAGCGGACAACTTTTCGACCGTTCGAAACCGCATGGAATGCCTCATATATAAGACACTAATGGCTTACACGATTAGTGTCTTATTTCAGGCACCGTATGTGATGTATATGATTACAAATCAGATTGCCTTGCGATACATTAGTTAAAGGTAGAAATATATTACGTCGTGCTCCTCTGGCTGAGCAGACGAGACGATATCTGAGTAATTCCGTGTTGGAGTCGCATTTTTCCAGTTGTCGAAATCCGGCAACGCCGCACATTGGACTATGGACATTCTCGTTTTCTTTGTTATAACCATGGCAACTATAATGAGGTTTAGGTTTATCTTCAGCATGTAATTGACGGCGCATCCTGAGAATACCAAATACCACAGCACATCCCGGCAACTCAAAAAAGGTTTGCCTGTGAAAAAGGAGACAATTTTCGAGCGTGTTAAAGAACAAATGCTGATTTAAAAAAACTATTAACGTCTCAAACGCTCAAAAACTTTCCAGCGAGTTTTTTATAAACTTCAGTAAGAAAAATGACAAATATGACGAGTTTTTCTGTTACTTCCAATTTTCCGTTAAAAATACGGTGCGTTATTAAGGTAGGTATATAGTCTAGAACTTTTGGAAGATAAAAAAAAAATTTATTTCATTTTCAACGTTTTATCGATGCTGCTTACGAAAAATAGCACGATACAAATTTCTTACGAAAACTAACACGTTTCTCATTCCACCGCGAAAACCAACACGTTTCGATATTCGCCTCGAAAACTAGCATGTTTTGGCTTCGACCCCTAAAACTAGCAGGCCGAAACATGCTAATTTTCGCGGTGAATATTGAAACGTGCTAGTTTTCGTGGCAAAAGCCGAAACATGCTAGTTTTCGCGCTGATGCCAAACGTGCTTGTTTTCGTAAGAAATCTGAAACATGCTAGTTTTCGAAAGCAACGTCGTTATAGCGTCGAGAATCACCATCGAAACTCTTGTGAAGTAATTTGTAATGAAAACAAAGTTATAGCGGTATGTATACACTACTGTCCAAAAGTATGGAAACACTCGCTCCGATGTCGAGCCACACAAAAAGTTCTATCCTTCTCTGAAAAATGATGAGATCCCAATTTCCCAAGCGGCGTTTTAAAAAGGACATAGGAATCATCATTTACCTCTTTTGAAAAAATTTTTACGATTTTTTTTGAGCCCGGTACGCACTTTGAAAGTTGATCGTTTTTTGGCTTTTTTTGGGGGGGTCGAAATTTTAGCGCACGACTTGTAGGAAATTTTTTTCACTTTTTTTCCAGCGGAAACTTAAGGCGGACAGTAAAAGCTTTAATTTACTTTTTTTTAAAGTTTCATATGATTTTTTTTCGCATAACTGTTGAACTTTTTGCAAAAAATCCTAATTTTTTTTTAATTAACAGAAGAATAAAAAAATTGTTTTTAAGAGACGACGAAATTTTTTATATTTTCAAAAATCCGTTCTCTTACCTGTTCTACACGGTTTTTTCATCGAAAAAACCACCCCTCGCTCGGATCACAGCTTTAACCAGTCGTGGCATCCGTTCGATCAATTTATCCATGCGACTCTGCTAAGCAATTACAGCTCAACGCTTATTAAGATCGATTTCTTTTTTTCGTGACATTTTTCAACGAAATAGATAATAAAATATTCGCGAAAATCTATAAATTTTTTTCACCCAGTCACGTTCGAAACGTTAGCACAACTGGATAATTCTATCGACACTGTTCTTTGTCGTCCTACAATGTCATGATCGACGTGTCCAAGATCGACGTTCAAAACAAATGTAAACATAAACGATGTGTTTTCTATTTCTTGGCAAAACTCGCTGTCCCTCTCCACTCCTCAGCGGTTTACATCTTTGTAGGACGACAAAGAACATTGTCGATAAAGATATTCAGTTGTGCTAACGTTTCGAACGTGAATGCGTGAAAAAAATTTATCGACTTTCGCGAATATTTTATTATCTGTTTCGTTCAAAAATGGCACGAAAAAAAAAAAATCGATCTCGATGAGCGTGGAGCTGTTATTGCTTTGTATGAACAGGGTATTTCGTACCGGAAAATTGCACGAGAATTAAAAATTTCGGTCAAAGGAGTGCACACGACCATTGAAAGACACAAAGTGACCGGTAAAAACGTGAATCGTAATCGCTCGGGTCGGCCCCGAAAATCAACAAAAAGTGACGATCGACCGATCGTGATGACCCGCAAAAAAATTCGACGGCTGAAATCCAAGCTTCGTTCAATAAATCGCACGAAAATCAAGTTTCCGTCACAACAGTGAAGCGTCGTTTGCTTAATGCTGGCTTAAGATGCTACGTTGCGGTAAGAAAACCCTTGCTGCGTCCTGCCAATAAAAACAAGCTGCAAGCTGAAACTTGCAATTTGCTTCCCCTGAATTTTCGATAGTGCACGAAATCCTTCTATGAGGAAGCATCTCTCGATTTATTTCATTTTATTTTTTTTAATCTCCGGCTTCCTCATAAAGGAAGTTCCGTTTACTACCGAAAATTCAGGGGAAGCAAATTGCAAGTTTCAGCTTGCAGCTTGTTTTATGCAGGATATCCGTAGATCCTTCCCACCGTATAAAAACCGACTCGAACGTATATAAAAATTCAATGTGTCCCAAAATTCGAGCCCGTTGTTTAATTCCTATCTAATCTAGTAACGACTTAAGCTGACGGTTAGTTTGAGCGTGTGTATAAATTAGAGCACGTTCAGTCCAGTGGTTTTGAATTTTCGAGGGTTGGAACTTAGAAATTTCTAATTGCTCTAGAGCTCGATCCGTTCGGCCGATCTCGGCCAAATTTGATATTGTTACGTCGGTAAACACTCGTTTTATAATATGAATAATTTCAACACTGAGTCTGAGTTTTAACAGACGTTTATTTCAATATTGCGATGTGCAGAGCTTCCGCTCCGTTTACAGATTAATAAGACTGACTGTCTAAGACTAGTCGGGAGGCAGCTTATATAGGGAAAAGTGTGGGAAAATGAGAATGGTGGGGAGGATTCGGGACGTTTTCGGAAATAGTCTGGACGGTGGGGGCGAGTGGGCAGACATTCCAAGACAGCAGCTGCAAGCGGATAGCGCAGCGGCGGCTGGCTTCAAAAATCAGAAGAATTATGAGTTTTTGGAAAAGCAGCTGCTTTGGGTATGAGGAGAAGAATTTACATGGGTTTGGGGTCTGGAAAAGTCCTTTGGTTAATCGGTGGGAAACTACTCAGGATAGAAAAGTTATGGGTTCCGGGAAAAGCAGATGCAAGGGAAAGGAATCTATTTGGGTTTGGAATTCAAGAGGATTCCTGGAAATGGATGGCGAGGCGGGCGGCAGAACGTGGCAAAGTGAAGAAATGGTAGGGGAGTGCGTTACAATATGTATTATAACACAATGACATCCTATACTTGCAGAGAATTATGGTTCGATTGGTTGAAGTTAACGACAAATAGATCAAAAAAGTTGATTTTTTAAAAAATTCAAAAAATCATAAAATCTAAAGTTATTGATGGATTCGGCTCAAATGCAATACCAACCGTCCTTGTACTCAATTTTATATGTAAAAAACTATTGAGCCGAATACGTCGAAAATTGCGAACGCTAGCGTGGCTACAGACATTTTTTGAAAAATCCAAAACGCTGTCGAAGCCGAACGAGTACGTCAATAATTGCGAAACTTACAGATTACATAGACATTAGAAGGCATCACGTGCGTGCAAAATTTGAGTACGGTAGCTTGAACCGTTCTCGAGTTATGAACGTTTGAGTTTTAGAGGGTGGTTACATACACACACACACACACACACACACACACACACACACACACACACACACACACACACACACACACACACACACACACACACACACACACACACACACACACACACACACACACACACACACACACACACACACACACACACACATACATCCGGACATTTTTTCCAAATGTGTATTCTGGATGTTTTAGGACATTCTAAGCCTATTGACATCAAAATCTCGAAAAAAAAATTTCGGACCGTCACAAAGCTTCCTTTATGAGGAAGCAAAATGAGTCCAATTAGGATTCTCATGGTTATGTGTAAACATCGCGTGTATGTGTATTGTATGTACAGTTCACTGCAAAGGAAGGAAGGTAGGAATGAAATTGTAACATTACATTTTTAATATTAACAAACAATTCTTTATTCGCTGGATTGGCTTTTTCGTAGAATCAACGCAATTGGCTTATGATAACTGAAGTAAGAGACATATACCCGAGACGTTAACGTTTCTAATTTTCGGAGGAAGCTGCATCGATGGTCGTTCCATATCGGTTTGTAGAATCATTTCCATCGGAATTCATTTTCAAATCGAAGTTGATTCCGAATTGAATTTCGAATTTCATTTCGATTGAATTTTTCGGATCGAGTCGATATAGATGCGATCACTGATCAATATTTTCATTGACATGATTAACCTCAAGTACGTTTGGATAACAATTGAAGAAATATATATTCACATATCTGGAATACGATAAGATGACGTTGCATAGACTATGTTCAACATGAGCATATCATCACACTGATAATTTATTAAAATATGATTTATTTACACTCGGTAATTTTTGACAGTACTTACGATCACGATTCACAACACTTATACACCACAGAGCAACTCGACAATCCCTTCGGTGCCTCAGCTGACGCACACGCCAGATTTGTTGTGTTTGACATACGTCGCTGGGCCATCACTGTTTCCATGCGGTCGTTTCATGTAGAAATTTGCTTATACCTCGCTCATGATGTATTTCCCTTCGGTGTTTCATCCCATCTTCTCTGAGATTAGGCTACTAACAAATTCGGGTTTCCAACCCACCTTTTCTGAGATAACTCTACTGACAAATTCGCTTATACCTAGTGCGTGACGTCAGACCGTTCGATTTTTCATCCCATCTTTTCTGAGGTTACTGTACAGGTAAATTCGCCCATTTCTTGTGCATGACGTCAGACCGTTCGGTTTTTCGTCCCCTTTTTTCTGTGATTACTCTATAGACAAATTCGCCGGTACCTCGTGCGTGACGTCAGAGCGTTCGGTTTTTCGTCCCATTTTTGTGAGATTACTCTACTGACAAGTTCGCTTCTACCTGGGGCATGACGTCAGACCGTTCGGTTTTTCGTCCCCTTTTTTCTGTGATTACTCTACAGATAAATTTGCCTATACCTCATGCGTGACGTCAGACCGTTCGGTTTTTCGTCTCATTTTTGTGAGATTACTCTACTGACAAATTCACTTCTACCTGGTGCATGACGACATACCGTTCGGTTTTTCGTCCCCTTTTTTCTCTGATTACTCTACAGACAAATTCGCCTATACCTCGTGCGTGACGTCAGACCGTTCGGTTTTTCGTCCCATATTTTCTGAGATTACCACCGCATGACATTTTATTGGGGGGGGGGGGGGGGGGGGGGGCGAGCTAAGATGTTTACACATTAAAAAGGTTTCGGTGGGCCCTCGAACATCGAGGCTGGACGATTGAACAGTGGCGAAACGTTTTGTGGACGGACGAATCCAAATTTTCAATTTTTGGATCACGTCGGAGAACTTTTGTTCGAAAGAGTACCGAGGAAAAAATGGCACCCCAGTGCTTGGTGCCCACCGTTAAACACGGAGGTGGTTCCGTTATGTTGCGGGGGTGTTTGTCTGGCCATGGAACCGGAGATTTGATAAAAATCGAAGGGATAATGAAGAACGAACAATATAAGCAAATTCTTATCCGGCACGCGATTCCATCGGGTTTACGAACGATCGGTCGTGGCTTCGTTATGCAGCAAGATAACGATCCGAAGCATAACTCTCACCTCTGCCGAGGATAACTAAACAATAAAGAAGCCAAAAACGTCATTGTCAACATGGTGTGGCCACCCCAATCGCCAGATTTAAATCCGATCGAGCTCCTGTGGGACGAGCTGGATCGAAAAATACGGAAAACTTGTCCCACATTTTCTAGCGATTTGTGGGAAAAACTGAGAGAAGCTTGGGCCACCTTGGAGCAGAGTCACATGGATAAATTGATCGAACGGATGCCACGACTGGTTAAAGCTGTGATCCGAGCGAGGGGCGGTTTTTTCGATGAAAAAACCGTGTAGAACAGGTCAGAGAACGGATTTTTGAAAATATAAAAAAATTTCGTCGCCTCTTGGAATCAATTTTTTTTTTTTCTATTAATTCTGAAAAAAATTAGGTGCATCCACAATGATTGTATGCATCTTTTTACCGTCCTGATGATTTTACGAAAACTCAACAGTTTCAGAATTAGACAACATTTTATAAATATAGTAATTTTTTGCAAAAAGTTCAACAGTTATGCGAAAAAAAATCATATGAAACTATTAAAAAAAGTAAATTGAAGCTTTTACTGTCCGCCTTAAGTTTTCGCTGGAAAAAAAAGTGAAAGAAATGTCCTACAAATCGTGCGCTAAAATTTCAGCCCCCCAAAAAAAGCCAAAAAACGACCAACTTTCAAAGTGCGTACCGGGCTTAAAAAAAATCGTAAGCATTTTTTCAAAAACGGTAAATAAAGATGTATATATCCTTTTTAAATGGAACGGAAAATTGGGATATCTTAATTTTTCAGAGAAGGATAGAACTTTTTGTGTGGCTCGACATCAGAGCGAGTGTTTCCATACTTTTGGACGGTAGTGTAGGTACAACTCGGAGCTCACACTCAGCGCTAAAAAAATATTAACGCGTGTTACGTCCGAACTACGAATATAATAAAATATCCGCTCGGACGTAACCCAACAGTTGACCTCGTTTTTGAGTCAGGGTTTTACGCCTTTACTCGGGGACCGAGATCTAGCCTAATCACGATCGAAATGTATGAACCTCTTGGTTTTTACTTGTCGTCCCTTGTCGGTGCCACGGTCTGGATGGCTGTGGATGGTTGTTGTTGCAGTTACTCGTCCTTCGACCTCTAGTATTACTTTCCTACTGTAAAGGGGCAGGTTGGTCGAAAGAAAGTTCGGAATGTCAGATTTGGGGCGCAGACACACTCTTTTGTATTTTCACGTGTAAGATGTTTCGGTATACAGTTCAGCTTGGTTAACATTAATTGTTACACAGTTCACAGTTTCACGATGTTCGTAGGCCCACATGTCAGGTTGAAAGCGTTGTTATAATTGTTGTTTGAATGTCTATTGTCGATCGGGTTAAATCTTATTCAGGATTGTGGGCGTATTATCTCGTTTTCGGTTATCTCAATTGCCCTCCTTTGGGCTTTAATTATTTAGATTCTACGCTGGACTCTACGGTCTCTTGAGCGTATGTATTTATTTATTTATGAGGACACTTGGTCCTGGATTATTCTTTATTTATTTAATATTTATTAATTGCGGATTTTTGTTATTTATTTGTTGTTATCACTTGCGGACTCTCCTTGTTATTTATGAATTGCCGTTAATCGCGGACTCTTAGTCGTTGATGTATTTATTTTTCAGTATTCAGTTTATTTATTTGTTTATTCCGTTTATTAATTCTTTAAGGCTGGACTTTGTGGTCTATAGCTTATTCAGGAACTCGCGGACTTTTAGTTATTTATTTATTCTTGTCAATCGCAGACTCTTGGTCGCGGACGTATTTATTTATTGGTTCTCAGTTTATTTGATTTGTAAGTATTTTTAGTCACGCGGTTAAATTTATATTTCAATATTACTCAACTCTACCTGACTGTACAAAGAGTCAGGTGGTTTCGAAAGAATCTACGACTGCACGCGTAAACGAGTCTAAGTCCCAACCGTAGATGATACGGTGGACGCAAAGAGAACTCCGGACGCGAAAACAATTCTAAGTCCAAACCGAAATAAAAATCGGTGGACACAAAGATATTCTAAGTCCGTTCGGGCAGGGTAACGGTACTTATTCGCGTCGCGAAGACGACTGTCGTGGACGTATTACATTTTAAAACTGAGACTCCTTTTGGATGACAACCATGGGTTTATATACTCTTTTCCCGAGGTGGAAGTAGCGTGGACATATAAAAAGGAGAGTGACAAAAATCAGGTCACGAGGAGAATAACGGAGATAACGCCAAAAATAGATTAGAGAGAAAATATGAGTTTAGAAAGAAAAGGGAATTAATTCGAAGAAGCACCGGGGGAAAAAGGGGTGAATTTTGGAGAGAGAAACGATCCTGAAAAAAGAAGGTAAATAACCACAAGGGGAAAGGGGGAAAAACTAGAAAGAGAAAACATCCAAAAGAGAGAAAGCAAATAGGCGCAGGGTCAAAAAGGAAGAACACTAGAGAGAGAAAAGATTTTGAAGAGAGAAGGCAAATATGCGCAGGATTAAAAAGGAAGAACACTAGAGAGAGAAGAAGGCTTCAGACAGAGACGGCAAGTTTCGAAAAGGAAAGCTAATAAGAAAAGTGCGATAGTTAGACAAAGACAACCCAATAGGGAAGAATTAATACATCTAAGACCTGGCACGCGTCGCTGGTAGAGAAGGGGTGGGGGAACAACGCGTTCATTGGTAGCCAGTAGAGTTGCAGTGGGGGAACAGCGCGTTTCATTGGTGAGCCAGTGGAGAAGGAGTAGGAACAGACCGCCTCATTCGTAGCGCCTCATTCGTAACCGGTAGCGAAGGAGAAGACAGAGCGCTTCGTTTGTAGTCGGTGGAAGAGAGGAAGGGAGAATACGTCTCGAAAAGAGTTTCACGGCACGGAAAAACGGTCCTGTCCATCGGGTCTTTCCTTATTATATTTAAGAAAATAGAAGTGCAGGGACGTAACACCTCTTCTCTTAAAGACGAGTGTTTATGAAGCTAACACTCGGTTACATGCCCTCATGTAACTCGGCATATATGCCACTAAGAAAAATTATTTCCGTCAATCAGCCCGTGGGGTTTTCACATTCGTCTCGCTACGAGATTTCGTATTTTTCGATCAGGTTATTGTTTATACGCGGGTCATTTATTTAATTCGATTTATTTATTTTATTATATATTCATTGAGCTTTTTATTGTTTATCTACTCCGTTATTGATTTAGTTACTTAACTCGGGATAAATATCCTCCTGGGAAAATTTAGTTTTAGTCGATAAGCTCATAGGGTTTTCCGTATTCGTCTCGCCGTAAGGTAAATTCCTTATTTTTATATTTGCCGAGAGCTTACGCTCAATTTGTTCGTTTATTCATTTTATTTAATTTATTCAATCATTTTATTCATTATATTGATTTATTTATTTTATTCATTTTATTCATTTCATTTATTTTATCTTAATTTATTTATTTTCTTATTTTATTTACCCCATTTATTTTATTTATTTTTATTTATTCTATTAACTTCGTTCGTTTCGTTTATTCTATTTGTTTTATTTATTCTAGCTATTTAATTTGTATTATTTATTTTATTTGTTCTATTTACTTCGCTTATTTCATTTATTATTTTTTTTTTCCATTTTATATATTTTATATAATTCCTTTATTTTATTCATTTTATGTTATTTCATTTTGTTAAAATTCCTTTTTTTTTGTCATGTATTCATTCATTAATTTACTTTTCCTCTATATATTTTTTCTTGTTTCATTTTTTTTCTTTTTTTTGTTCACTTTATTAATTAGGTATTGATTCATTTTATTTATTTATGACACGCTGCGCGTAAATTTACGCACCTTGTGACATAAAACTTCGTACGATACTCGTACGAAAAACGTTTTCTGGACTCGTGCGCTTGCAACACTCGCCTTCGGCTCGTTCTGCAAACTCATACTCGTCAGAAATTGTTTTGTACTAGTGTCATAATGTACTATTTATTCATTTACTCATTTATGTCTTATTATTGTTATTTAGGTTATTTATTATTTTGCGTAAGGGGCGGTTTCCAATTGAATTATTATTAATGTTCGTTTTTGTTTGAAAATTTTTTTCATTTCACGGGAAGTTTATATTATCTAGTCGTTTGTTCAAGTATCTTTTTTTTCTCTTTTTTTTCGATCCACGTGATTTGAAAATAAAATATCTTGCAATAACGCGTATAATGGCATGCAAGATTGATAACGTACGTAATGGCACACAAGATTAGTACCTTATATACATATCTATATTATATCCCTTATTTCTCTCGGTTGTTGTTATAAAGGCATTTCCTTTATTTATTTTTTCTTTTTTTTCTATTATTTCATATTTTCATTATTATTATTCTCACAATTATAACCATTATTTTTATTTGTTTATATATGAGGGATTCCACGTGAAACCGGCCACTTCTGACCCGACCGGTGTTCGATTTGGATGAAATTTTTTTTCCTCAAAGTACATGATGACGACAACATTCGACAATTTTTTTAAATTTTTGCCGGCATTATTTATTTAGTTATGAATTTTTTAAAAAGTCGTCAGCCGATTTTTCAACTGCAAATATCTCCAAGGCAAGATATCCAAATTTAATGGCTCGCACGTCAAAATATGCGGAATAAGGTCATCTTTTAGAAAAAAATATTAAAAATTTTTTTTACTGTTATATATATTACTTTTTTTACATCTAAATTGCTAAAATCGACTTTCTGAAAAAACACCATCGTTTTTTTTTTCGAAATTTTTTATCCAGATTCCTTGTCCGATTGTCGAAATTTTGAGCCCTGAGTGAGAGTGGCAAATTCATATTTACTATTTTTTCACGAATTTCAAAGTTTATCGAAATTGGAAAACTACAAACTTCAATGAATATTCCACGAGTGTAGATAAAAATTAAAGTCAAAATCATTCATTTTCGAGTCGAGCAATTCGATTAATCAATTTATTCAGGTTTAAATTATCGTAAAAGATTTCGATTCGGCAGAAGATGAATAATTTTTTACGTGAACTCTTTTGTTCGGTTCTGGAATTATGTGATGTATTCTCTGTGTTTCTGGTATCCGTTTGGCCGCTCTAGAATGTGATTTGAGTTGTTTGCCAGCTGCTTCATAATCCGCTTGAGGTGAAAATTTGACCTCTATATTTGGCAATGTGATTGATCTTGAAGCCCATTCGAAGAACTCGTGCGGGGTAGGTATTTGTTGATTCGATGGTAATTGCAAACTTGCTCGGGCTGCCAATCTTTTTACCGTTCCTCCCACACCTCCGAACGGCCCTTTACCTTGAGTGGTCGGGAAAAAATGCCACTCCGTTTGAATCCTGAAATCTTCTTCATGGTGATATAAGTTGACGAAGTTAGTATAATTTTCAAATTGCTGCGGTGCACCATCCGAAAAATAATAAACTCTAATCGGCGTCGATAGTGTCCTAGCAAAGTTTCTAATAATTTTACAGTATACGTGGACAGCTATTTCATTATGGTGGTTGCAGTCCGATAATATTACCAAGCTGCGGTGATTGAGCATTCCGTCTCGCGTAAATCACGACCGGAAATATCGTTGCTTAGTTATTATTCCAGTGAAATCCTGGTGCGGTATCTTGGACGACAAACGCGTCATTTTCCGCGAAATCGCAAACAACTAAATATTCATCTTCTGCCGAATCGAAATCTTTTACGATCATTTAAACCTGAATAAATTGATTAATCGAATTGCTTGACTCGAAAAAGAATGATTTTGACTTCAATTGTTATCTACACTCGTGGAATATTCATTGAAGTTAGTAGTTTTCCAATTTCAATAAACTTTAAAATTCGTGAAAAAATAGTTAATATGAATTTGCCACTCTCACTCAGGGCTCAAAATTTCGACAATCGGACAAGGAATCTGGATAAAAAATTTCGAAAAAAAAACGATGGTATTTTTTCAGAAAGTCGATTTTAGTAATTAAGATGTAAAAAAAGTAATATATATAACAGTAAAAAAAATTTTTAATATTTTTTTCTAAAAGATGACCTTATTCCGCATATTTTGACGTGCGAGCCATTAAATTTGGATATGTTGCCTTGGAGATATTTGCAGTTGAAAAATCGGCTGACGACCTTTTCAAGAATTCATTACTAAATAAATAATGCCGGCAAAAATCTAAAAAAATTGTCAAATGTTGTCGTCAGCATGTACTTTGAGGAAAAAAAATTTGATCCAAATCGAACACCGGTCGGGTCAGAAGTGGCCGGTTTCACGTGGAATCTCTCATATATGATTTTTTAATTTCTTTTTCTTGCAATACGTCCGATCTTGGAGAGAATCACTCATGTATATATTTAATTATCGTTTTTTGCATTCTAAGGGTTTTCCGAATTTCCTTTTTTTTCAGAATCTCTTTTTTTTGTTTTTTTTTTGTTTTTGCGTAAGTTTTCCTCTCTTACTATTTTGATTTGTTCCTTTTATTGTTATCGTGGTCATTATTATTTTGAATTCATTAAAATTCATTCATTTTGTTTCCTCATAAAGGAAGCTTTGTGACGGTCCGAAATTTTTTTTTCGAGATTTTGATGTCAATAGGTTCAGAATGTCCTAAAACATCCAGAAAACACATTCGGAAAATATGTCCGGATGTATGTGTGTGTGTGTGTGTATGTGTGTGTGTGTGTGTGTGTGTGTGTGTGTGTTTGTGTGTGTGTGTGTTTGTAAGAGTGTATGTGTGTGTGTTTTGTGTGTGTGTGTGTTTGTGTGTGTGTGCGTGTGCGTGTGTGTGTGTGTGTGTGTGTGTGTGTGTGTGTGTGTGTGTGTGTGTGTGTGTGTGTGTGTGTGTGTGTGTGCGTGTGCGTGTGCGTGTGCGTGTGCGTGTGCGTGTGCGTGTGCGTGTGCGTGTGCGTGTGCGTGTGCGTGTGCGTGTGCGTGTGCGTGTGCGTGTGCGTGTGCGTGTGCGTGTGCGTGTGCGT
>CAXAQZ010000866.1:0-35435 GCA_963971145.1 Sussaba pulchella
GTTGACGTATGAGGTCTGAAGCAGCTCCGATTTCGGTCGAGTAACTCGCAGCGACGCGACCCCGCGTTATCAAGTAAAATCAGTATATCCCTGAGCTTGAGAAAATCCTCCATTGTTTTCGTCTTGGGAGCCTCATTGTCAGGCACTCGGGCCGACGATGATCGCGGGTCTCACGTACACGGTTGATAGCTAAGCTCTCTTCGTTCTCTCTCGACACGCCATCTTCCGGTCTTGTTTGAACGCGGAGCTTGGCAATTAGCGCAGCGACGTTGTGAGATCCGGACAAGAGGGATGGGCCAGGATTACTACGACTGTGACTGATGGATCATTTCAGTTACGATCCGATCGGATAACGAACGTACGATTACACAATCGGACAGTCTTGTACAAGCATGCTCTGCGTTATTTTAACATTTATATCTTTTCGTGTATTTCATGTGTTTTCTTTAAATGTTACAAGGGGGGTGCTTGAGGGGTCATTTTGACACCAAGAGCTAAAAGTTGTGATCTAAATAAAATTCTTTTAAAAAAAAAAAAATTAAAAAAAAAATCCTTTTTCTTCTAAAAAAGTATCTGGGGATTCGAAACCATTAGTTATTTTTAAAAATTTAACTTCTAACATAGCTCGAAAATAATTTAAGGTATATATCGGCAAAGTTGCTTTACTACAAAAATTTTGATAACATTTTGAAACCCGGATTTTTAAAAGAAAAAAATTCAGTTACGTACAGTCGAGATACTACACTTTGATACAAAAATTGTCACGATAGTGTCCGCTTCGAAAAGTATAGTATTTTTCTCTGTATAAAGACCGACATTGTGAAGAAAAAAAGCCGACTAAATTATGAAAAAAATCGAAATCCATTTTCACTATTTTCGCAAAATTTACACAAATTCAAATGCACAAATTTCGTCGGCTCATCTGGACCCCGAGTGACCGTCAATAGTTTCAATCAATCATCCAACGAAAGCCCGAAAAAATCGTTTGAATCCATAAAAACCGGAAATTGTGCATCCTCTATTTCAAAGTATTCTTCAAGCCCCGGCAAATCGGAAAAAATTCCCGGTGCAGTATTTGTAAGAGCATGAAGCGCGAATAAATCACGTGAAACCTTACTCCCGCTTTTATCGTCAGGTTCGTCGTCGACGCAAACGTCTTGAACCGGCAATGCTCTACCGATTTCAATTCTTTTTCGCGTCAACGAAATATCAACGTCGACGTGCGCTCGACGTCCGACACTTCTTTGTGTACGTACAAAAGTCTCGGACACAGTCTTAAATTCTCGAAAACATAATAACACACACGCACACACATACACACACGCGTTCGATCGTCATCCTCAGCTGCAAAGAAACAGCATCTGCGATGGATGCCCCGTGATGCGAGCAATGTAAAAACGTCTACCAGTCACTCCGGATTCACTACGATGAACCGTTCGTGTATTTCCGCTTCGCGTTTCAGAATAAATCTAGCTTGGAACGCGCATCGAGCGCGAGTGACGTCTGTTGCCCGTGAAATCGTTCAATTTTTATTCAACCGTGTGTCACGTATTTTTACGAGAAACGTTTCGTCGGTGACTTACGCGAAAATAACGCGATGTTATTTTTATCCACGAGATACATGAAATATCGTTATGGGATAAAATCGCGACGATGCACGAGTGTCCACTTCGATGGATCCCTCGCGCGTTTTATTTGTCCAAATTTTCTGATTCGAATTGAATTTCCGATTATCGATGAATCAATCATCAATTAATTGTTAAATATTGTTTTCGTTTGATAAAAATAATAATGATAATATTGATAATAATGAATTTTAGATATTTATTATTTATCGATTATTTGAAGAGTGATAGTCAATATTTTTATTAATTATTATTATTATTATCATTATTAATTCTCTGTGTAATAAAATATATAAAAAATATTAAAAATAATGATAAGAACAATAATAATAATAATAATAATAGCATTTACTCCTATTACTGTTACAATAATTGCCTTCATTTAGATTAGTAATTGTCATAATTATCAATTATCAATTGTCATATTTATTATCACCATTATAATAATTGGTAAATAATCGATATTTAATATTGATTATTATCAATATTATAATCATTATTATGATTAAACGAATTCAATAATAATAATAATCGATTATTTCTTTTATTATTATTATTATTATTATTACTGTTACGGATATATAATTTCCACTATTATTTATGTACAACAACGAGTACCCGGACAAACACGAACTTGTTCATAAGAGTATTATATTACGTACAGATCCAACTTTGGAATAAACCGCGGGCGCTCGACGGAATTTCCACATTTTCGTAAGCGAACGTATCGCGGCATCGTACGCGCATGCATAACGTAATGCTCGTACACAGGAACATGTGTATGCATAAAATTCGTTTACGGGATCTCGCGCACAGTTTGGAGCGAGCCTTCTTTCCCCCAGAGGGAGATTCGGCCGTCACGGGGGTACGTCGGTGCACACGGTAGCTTTACGCTGAAGCATCGCAAGGGGCAACTCGTGTTTTCGAGGATTATGCTGTCACTCACCTGTCTCCGCGTTTGGCTGTGTTTATATATACGCAGATATACATATTCTCATACATATATGGGTGTGTCTGTGTGCGATGAACGAGAATCACACCCGGGCTCTCGGGCAATCGCGGCAAACCCTTTGGATAAGGAAATTCAACCGACGATGGGCGCATTGCCCGTGACTGGGGGATGAATGGAATATTACGTGGGATCGTGAGTGAATACGAGCTTTTGACTTGGTTAATAAGAAATACGGTGAGTCATACGTAAATACACGCCTAATATTGTCGTCAGGCTTCCTCCAATTTTTTGGTTGAGCCGAAGGAAAGGAGAATGAATTGGGCTAATTGAATATAAATAGTGGAAAACAATATTTTTTTAAGCGAATGTATGTTTAGTGCGGTAGAATGGGTCGAGTTACGTTTTTTTTAGAATATTTTTTTCGACCTTAAGAACTAGGAGAAATTGGTTTTCGTGGAAAAATTATGGATTTAAAGTCTTTCGAAGAAAATATATCAAAAGGGTGACTGGACAAAAATATTAATAACTTCTTTTTTTTTTATTTGAATATTTTTGGCTGGTACGATTTACTGCCGTGGAAGTATTTTTGAAGATCAGAATCGTTGCAATAGTGCTCGCTTAAGAATTATATTTATTTTCTAGCGTAAAGACCGAAAATGAAACTAAAAATACTCCACTAAATTATGAAAAGCACTCGAATTACTTTCGTTATCCTCGCAAGCTCCACACGATTTTTTTCGCAAAAATTGCATGGGGTCTTTTGGGCCCCTAAGCACTACCGGAGGTCAATTTGAGACTTCGAATATGTTTATAATACCGTTGCATATCAATTTTTATTCTTGTTTTCATCGATTTCGCGGTGATGATTTTTTTACAGCGGCCTATTCTCCCTTCATGTTCTTCCCGTGCACGATATAAAGTAATTTACGCCCGCCTATTTTCCGGGCCATGTAATAAATAAGCTGTCAATGCATAACGTCGACCATCTTACGATCGATGACATTTTGACGGACTTGACGATTGAAGCTAAAAGATTCCAATCAAGGAGAGTATACAAGCTACATTTTTCATGAGAAGTAAAATAAAAAAAGAAAGTAAGCGTTATATTTTTATCGAACGAAGGCTCGCGCCAGCGCGGATGTTCCGGTTTTATTTATTTCGACAGACGGGAAGCGGATTCGCTCGAGCGGAATCGCGCGGCTCCGGCTCGGTGGCGAGAAGTGAAAAGCCGTACGGGTTTTCATGGTTATCGTCATTCGGGACGTAAAGGATGGCACAGCGATATCGAAGAAACTTTATTTTTATATCATCGCAAGCGCTCTTTTCGATTTCGTATCCATAAAATTCGTCAGATGGTCGATACAATTTCAACATTGCTTCGGGAGTGTGACTCTCGCGACTGAGTTGGATCGATAATTCAGAATCCTTGGAAGTTGGTACTAAATTTTGATCAATCCGAGAAGCTGGAAAGCTGGATAAGCTCACGAAAGAACTGGAAATATCATAAATCTGAAGGTGAATAACAAAAATATAATAATAATAATAATAATAATAATAATAAATAAATATATACGATTATGAAAGAATAAAATATTATTATTGCTATTATATTATATATTTGATGTCTAATTGATTATAATACAATTTTATAATTATTTTATATGATACATTTACATTCAATCACTATTCATATATTATACTATAATTCGTTTATCATTATATACATTTATTGTCATGATATAATATATCGATTAGCGAAAATATTTCAAAGGACATACAAAAACAGTATTGAAAAATCATACTCTTGTCGATTATTGTGATTTTTTTCATCAGATACCTAGCAAGAATTGATAACCTTCCGAAAGTCGTCAATTACCAATCATTATAGACGAATAAATTTTGTCGCGATATATTCAAAGTACAATTAAGCTCCACTGGCGGTTAATTCGTCAGTGGAACGGCGAATCGCGGTTTTCCGACCGTGTGCATTTGACCGTGCCGATTCCCTCGACAATAAATCCTTCTTATCGGTTCTCACACTTGTCATCGGTGCTCTCCGAACGACGACGCAAGTCCGATAAAATCCGTACTGTGGGTTACGTATCGGTCAAGAGCTGAGAACCATTTATTCGTTCACACCGAAGAGTTATTTATCACCGGATGACGTAACACCATCGCCACCTCGATTTTTATACTAGCATTGCGGGAAGAGCTTTGGTGAGCTTTCGCATTTTTTTTTCAGCACGTGAAAGGGAAACTTTTTTTTATTTTCCTTGCGATGTATTGGAAAAATTTTGTTTTTTTTTCTGCTTGGGTCACCGAATTTGAATTTTATTATAATAATTAAATAATAATAATAATAATAATGATAGTAATAATAATTATTATTATTATCATTATGATTATATAATAATAATGATTATAATAATAATGATAGTAATAATAATTATTATTATTATCATTGTGATTATATAATAATAATGATTATAATAATAATTATTATTAGCTATTACATCTATTATAATTCTGTATAATATATCGTCTATTATATTATATTATTATTATATAATAATAATAACAATAATTATTATAAATATTTTAATGTAAAATGGTAATTAATTATTTTTAATAATTAGATTTATAATTTATAAGTATTCCATCATTCAATAATTGAATTCTTTGAATTAATTATATTTATTTCATTTAAACGGAAAAATAATAATATAGAATCTCGAATTATTCAAAATCAAAATTAAGTATACATGTGGTCGTATATACAGCAGAATTGGTCACATTGGAAATCCAATTTCCCAACACGATCGTACAATTCTCAATTCAATAATACGAATAATTAATGAGCCAATTGACAGAAATAGAAACCAGTGGGAAAATGGAGATCGTTGAGATGCGATAACACGGAAAATTTCTTCGAATTTCGTTTAAAGCGAAAGTGTGGGTGAAACAGAAAATTGAATGGTAGGCAAAGGCTACGTTTGGTTTACCATCAATGGCCGTGGTTGGTAAGTCGGAGACATTTCTGGGGGCTCTCACGACGTTACACGTACACTCGGATACGAAATTGAATACTCAGACATTCCTGTATCACATTGAGCTTGCTACCCCGATCATACCCCTGTCCTCTCTGATGTAGAATTTTTTTTATTATTTTGCCATCGCGACGCGATAAGATGCTTTGCTATAAGACATACATTCGCTTCTGCTTTTCCAGCTGAAATTGGGTATCGAGCGGGGTTTTCGACGTTTCCAATAGTCTTTTTATCCGGTTCACATTTTTTTTTTCGATTTCACGTTGGGTGGATTTGAATCTGTCTGAGATCGGGGAATCGTGAGAGGTTTGGCAGAGGATGTTGCGGAAAATTTGGGTCGCTGCGATTGGACGGGCGAACGGAGTGAAAGGATATGAGATAAATCTCGGCATTAATACAGCTTATATATATATATATATTACGGTGGCCGTTAAGAAAAAAGTTCTCTCGCGGTTGATGGATCTAAAATTGACCTTAAAGAAAAAAGATCCTCAAAGTTTGAGCTCTCTATCTTAATATTAAGCTGTGTCAGTAAATTTTTTATTCAATGTAATTATTTTAAAAAAATCTTCAAATAAAAAAACCCTAATCGAATAATTGAATGGAATAAAAAATTGACCGACTCACCTCAATATTACGATATAGAGCTAAAATTTAAATAATATTATTTTTTTCAGGTCAACTCTAGTTTTTCGACTGTGTGAGAATTTTTTTTTAAGGGCCACCCTAAAGAATATATAAGCTGTATTAATGCCGAATGAATGGAAACATCCTGAACTCTTCCCAAAGTTGGTTTCGACCGAGTTTACGATACCGGGTTCACACAGTCGAATCTTTTAATTAATTCACATCGACGTGGTCTCCGGAGGCCGATATTATCCCGGCGGGGTGGCGAAGTTCATGGCCCTTCTTGCCTACGGTAAAGGTCACGCACCATCGGTTTGCGACAGAACTTAATTACACTATGAAACGGCAGAGTCCGCGAATAATTTACCGTTGAAAGTTTGAAAGGTCTGCGGAACACAGTTACCCTACCCACAATTATTCGCAGCCTCACCGAATTAATTATTGATTCCGCATAATAACAATCTTAATTTTCTTCTAATTTTTCTGCAGAACACTTTTGGCCAAGTTCATTTTCACGAATTAACTTTCTTGCGAAACTCTTTTTTTTTCAACTTTATTTTCGCGATTTTCCATAACTTCAATTTCCCGCCGCGCAAAGAGCAAGATTTTAATTGCATTGTAATTTCGAGCGATGAAAATCACTCGGCGATCTTCACGAGGTCGGTGTCATATCTTTTTCAATTCCAACGAATTGAACCTCGACGTTGAAACGACTTCATCAAATATAAACGCTGCCAATTTCAATTTTTATTCAACTTTCCTTCTTCATTATTTCGTTAAGGATTTCGCAAAGTGCGCGGAACGTCGAGTAGCCCGGGTTATTTGACTCCGGTTTGCATCGCTGATGCACAAATACCGTATTCCACGTGTGTGCAAGAGGAAAATGTTGTCGTCGTTCGGAAAGGAGAGCATCTCGTGGCTTTCAAGTTGGTCGAGTTTCCGTGGAATTTAATCTTGTCCTTGACGTCGATGCTTTGATGAGGCTTTCGCGGAGAGTTTCGTTCTCGGATACGAGAATTTATCGAGAATAATGTTTGCGGAGCATCTCCCCGACGATGCGACACCGTACTGGCCCCGTAACTCTGTCTCAGATGTCCCAGTCAACACTGCTGCAAACCCCGGCAGAATGCGTACGTATGTAAGTAAATCAACGTATAGAATTTCCGACATATCATAAGAAATCAATAAAATAATACTTATAATAATAATAATCATAACAATAATATTATTATATTATAATTATTATCTATATAATTAATTATATTATACGAGATAATAAATGATTTATATATTTCATAACGTATGACCTACATATATAATTTTATAATTATACTAGTTTAAAACTGGATACAATTACATAAATATATGTGTATCATATTATATACTTATTCATTTCTCCTATATATATAATAAGTATGTTAAAGATAATTACAGTATAATTACAGATTAATGATCCTATAATTACATACTAATATATTTCAATACAGTCAGATTATCTAAATTCCTTCAACGACAAATTCACCATTGTCCATTTTTATTTTCATACAATTATTCATCGTATCCTTCGTGTCGTACAACGAATCGCACAATACGTTAGTACCGACGATCCGACCTGTACGCAAAGCAGATCGTGTCACGATTACCGATGTCCCTCGTTTCACTCGAGTCACATATTTTGATACAATTATCCCGTAACGACGTTTATGCTTGCCTGAGCCAGTTACGAAGCTCCGGATGCTGATTTTCCCGTCAGTTACGCCGTTTAGCAAATATCGTACGAGTAACGATGCTCCGCATATGCGTCAGTGCCTCATTGCTACCGCGAAAGGTATGTATATATTACGTACGTGCCACTCCACCCTACTCGTAAACTCGCATTGGATACGTTAAGTGCTACCCGGGCATCTCCACGGATCTGGCAAGTTCTGATTGCCGCTGAATCCACCGTGATCCACGTGTGCGGTGCTTCACTTCGGTACACAACGAATCATCCGGTTCATTGGCTGAGATCCGGAAAAACAATTTGTCGGTATGGAAGTTAATTCGGATTTCGCGAAATCGTTTTATCTTTTATTCTTTTGGTCGAGAGGTGTAATGATCGTCTTTCTTCAAATAAACTGTAGCCATATTATTGTATTGTTTAACAATAATGATAATAATAATAATGGTAATAATAATATCGATTATTGATTTTGTTTTATTACTATTTTCAGTTATTTATTGCTGCATTATATTTGTTATAACGATTTTGTATGATATATTAATATAATAGTGTAATACAGGAGAATACATTTGAATTCATTGATTTATTAATTATTTCAATATAATGATATTGTTATCAGAATAATATTATCATCATAATTTCATTATTTTTTAATATTACGATGGTATTATTATATTGAAATAAATAATAAATCGATAAATTAAAATGTAATCATTAAACAATGAATTATATACAATATTCATAACAAGTATAATGCAGCGATATATGAGTCAAAATACTAAAGAAAAAATACGAATAAAATGCAAATAATAACAGCAGTCGCGATCGGGAAAAATTAAGTCGTCGCTATTTCGGCGTTCAATTTATGTTACACGTGATTGAATTGAAGAAAAAAAAATCACCGCAATATGTAACTTTTATTTCTCTTTAAAAAAAAATTCATCACCGAACATTCTCTCCCCGACGCGAGATCGTTATTTCGAATATGCAAAGCCTGCTGGGAAAAAAGAATAATAATAATGGAGATAGGACGCGAGTGGGTGAAGCTAGTAAGATACCGACGTTACGATTTATTCAAGCACGTAGCTCGTTATCCTTCCGAGTACTCGACACGTCGCACGAACAAACGTTTTCTCGAGCCGAGATAAACCTCCCTCGCAGACCATCAACTGCAAAATTCTTGGGTTTTCGTACGTCGTACAGCGCTTCAAGAACTACAATGCGAGTTTGGCTCGCAGGTTGGCAAGCTGGATACTCAAGACAATGGACCGTGTCGAGGGCGAGGATGTCTTCCAGTGAGTCTCGCATTGTCAACGGGACTGTTTCGAAATCCCGAAAGATTTAAGAAGGCTGTCCTTGTCCTTGTCGCGACGTATGAACCTTCCACTTGTTGAAGTCCACGAAAGATGAAAAGAAAAACGTCTCGCGGAAGAAGAAATCGTGTTGAGATATACTTCGGCTACGTGAACGATCGTTGAAAAATGTTATCAGTCGTGCGTTGGTTGACGATATGAGCGACGCGAGTAGCTTGATAAGATTGGAAAGAGATTCATGTTACCGAAGGCGGAACAAAGTGTCAATAGGCAAGATCATTTTGATTCTGTCATTTTCTTGTAAACAAACTTTTTTTTTCATGGAGTTTTTTGTTGCATGACTTTTTTTTTTCTTGCGAATAATTCCGATGGCTCTT
The DNA here is from genome assembly GCA_963971145.1 of Sussaba pulchella. Taxonomy (NCBI): domain Eukaryota; kingdom Metazoa; phylum Arthropoda; class Insecta; order Hymenoptera; family Ichneumonidae; genus Sussaba; species Sussaba pulchella. Next base: position 9,665 of record CAXAQZ010000866.1, read on the forward strand.
TTTCTTGATGTTGATTGATTGAACGATGTTCGGAGTATATACGACAATTTTTTCGACGCGATCGCACGGGTCGATTCTAAATGGCGGACAGCCAAAGTTTGAGCGGGGTCAAATTGACCCCTGGCGTGGTGTTTCATAGGAAACATGGGTGGGTGGTGTAAGGGTCAATCTGTGTCCGTGCATAACACTGAAAAATTATGTACTGTACACATAGCGTATGGCATATGTATAATTAAATAAACCAAAAAAAAATTTAATCGGAAAATGAATCAATAAATCAATAAATCAATAAATCAATAAATCAATAAATCAATAAATCAATAAATCAATAAATCAATAAATCAATAAATCAATAAATCAATAAATCAATAAATCAATAAATCAATAAATCAATAAATCAATAAATCAATAAATCAATAAATCAATAAATCAATAAATCAATAAATCAATAAATCAATAAATCAATAAATCAATAAATCAATAAATCAATAAATCAATAAATCAATAAATCAATAAATCAATAAATCAATAAATCAATAAATCAATAAATCAATAAATCAATAAATCAATAAATCAATAAATCAATAAATCAATAAATCAATAAATCAATAAATCAATAAATCAATAAATCAATAAATCAATAAATCAATAAATCAATAAATCAATAAATCAATAAATCAATAAATCAATAAATCAATAAATCAATAAATCAATAAATCAATAAATCAATAAATCAATAAATCAATAAATCAATAAATCAATAAATCAATAAATCAATAAATCAATAAATCAATAAATCAATAAATCAATAAATCAATAAATCAATAAATCAATAAATCAATAAATCAATAAATCAATAAATCAATAAATCAATAAATCAATAAATCAATAAATCAATAAATCAATAAATCAATAAATCAATAAATCAATAAATCAATAAATCAATAAATCAATAAATCAATAAATCAATAAATCAATAAATCAATAAATCAATAAATCAATAAATCAATAAATCAATAAATCAATAAATCAATAAATCAATAAATCAATAAATCAATAAATCAATAAATCAATAAATCAATAAATCAATAAATCAATAAATCAATAAATCAATAAATCAATAAATCAATAAATCAATAAATCAATAAATCAATAAATCAATAAATCAATAAATCAATAAATCAATAAATCAATAAATCAATAAATCAATAAATCAATAAATCAATAAATCAATAAATCAATAAATCAATAAATCAATAAATCAATAAATCAATAAATCAATAAATCAATAAATCAATAAATCAATAAATCAATAAATCAATAAATCAATAAATCAATAAATCAATAAATCAATAAATCAATAAATCAATAAATCAATAAATCAATAAATCAATAAATCAATAAATCAATAAATCAATAAATCAATAAATCAATAAATCAATAAATCAATAAATCAATAAATCAATAAATCAATAAATCAATAAATCAATAAATCAATAAATCAATAAATCAATAAATCAATAAATCAATAAATCAATAAATCAATAAATCAATAAATCAATAAATCAATAAATCAATAAATCAATAAATCAATAAATCAATAAATCAATAAATCAATAAATCAATAAATCAATAAATCAATAAATCAATAAATCAATAAATCAATAAATCAATAAATCAATAAATCAATAAATCAATAAATCAATAAATCAATAAATCAATAAATCAATAAATCAATAAATCAATAAATCAATAAATCAATAAATCAATAAATCAATAAATCAATAAATCAATAAATCAATAAATCAATAAATCAATAAATCAATAAATCAATAAATCAATAAATCAATAAATCAATAAATCAATAAATCAATAAATCAATAAATCAATAAATCAATAAATCAATAAATCAATAAATCAATAAATCAATAAATCAATAAATCAATAAATCAATCAACAAAACGTCTTTATAGCGAAGTTGGAATAATTTTAACGCAAGCAATGATTCGCGCTTTCATCTCCCAGCTGTATCAAAATTCCGCTCATTAGATTCGTTCGTTTGCGTCACAGTATTCAGTGTCGAGCCGTTTCAACCCGTCGCCACCCCGCTTCGGTTCTATATTGCAGCGTAATCAATGCAATTACCGGATCAAACCTTTGCATTTCCCATCGTTCACACTGACAACGTCATGAGGAATATCCAACGCCACTCATCGTTCTCGGTTAGCTAGCTTTGCTGATTTTTTTTTCGCCCCTGCAATGCACGAGCTGGTAACCCCGTTTCCGCCCCTCTTCCACACACAGCAACCCCCTGTTAATTATCAACGCTCGAGTGAGCTCCGGCCGACAATTATTAACCGGCGTTTCCGCGCCACACCCGTCTATATTACACTCACGCGTTCGCGCAATCTCGTGCGGTTCTGGTCATTTTTAATTACGACGGCGTAACGAATTCTCGGTAAGATTGTGAACCCCCGGAACCGCACCTCGATTTTTATTCTGTTTTTTTTTCATATTCTGCGCTCACCGCTCTGTAGCATTGCATGAATAATAATCATACTTTTTTCTTCTCTCGTTTTACTTCGCAAGTGGGATAATTTTTTATTTTTTTTCGGATGCGGAATTTTTATTTAGTTATAAAATCAAGGGGTGTAAAAATTGCCTGGCGTTGTAACGTCGCACGTGCATCCACCGTGCATAGCAGTTTTTCTTTGGAAATTCAACCACCAAGTCTACACCAGGGACGAAAGAAGATGAAACTCCGGATTGAACGTGGCGCATCATAGTCGTTAAAAGAATTTTTCCGATATTTCTGCAGTAAGTTTGAAAAGTTTGTGCGATATCTTCGGCAGTCGGTATGGTTGGCTCGTATCGATGGGCTTGCGCCTGGGAATACACGTAACGATGGATGACAATCCTTTGCCAAGCGCCGATTTTCTACATTATTTATTCTTTATTTTTAACTTTTCGAGTTTATAGGGAAATTATTGTAATGACTTGATCTTCAAGTTTTTCATAATATATATTGTGAGAAATAATATATGTATATATTTTTGCCGCTTAGTTGCTTCCTTGCAAATTTCTATTCTCTCATACAGATTCCGTTTTTGAATTAGGTTTTTTCATAATTTTCATATATTATCATTATTATCATATATATAATATATATATACATAACATAAATAAGTAAGCAAAGAGAATACAACTAACTACGGGCATAACTAACAATTCGGCATTACTAGCCATGAGCACTACTAGTTTTTTTTGTTGTTATTATTATTTTTCAGACACAGGGTAACGTCATGTTTCGTCCACGTCATCGCGAACGCAATAAAAACTTGTGTGTTGACTCTGTCGGATTGCGGTTAGCGAATGATCGATTTTTGTTTACTATGCCTTGTCACGAATCGGTTGATTACCGACTAGGGACCGACGAAAAAAAAATCGGGTAGCAGCGATTCACCGAATTTATACGAGAATTCAGACCAGCCGTCGTCACGTCTGACCATTGAATCGGCTGTACTACTGCGGCTCAGCCACGTCGAAGTTTTTTCTTTTTTTTTTTATTTCGCGCCGAAAACCTGAGAGCCGACCGACAATTTGTGGAAAGGCTGGAAGGTCTCGACGGGACCACGGCTGAATTAAAGATGAGATCCTCGCCTTAATACCCCGTTTTTATCGTTCTGGCCAATCGGGAATTCGAGATATGCGAATTTTCGCTCAGCGAACGACCCTTTTTCAACCGTATGTGCTTCTATTATTGAGAGCAAAAACGTTTCAACGCCGATACGTGAAACCGCGTAATACCGTCGACAGACCCGTAACTCACTCCAGCCTTATTGTATATGAAACGAAGTGCTCAAGAGCGTGTTGAGGACGCACATGATAAGGTTTCGTAGCCATTCTTACTCGTTCCGAAAAAGAGTTATTTTTTAATTTTCCATAAACTATTTTCGTGTCAACGATTGTCATAATTTTCATTAAATGTAGCAATTCAACGCTACATTTTGAAATTTTTCTCGATTTTTTGAACAGATAGTTTAGAAATTAGAGGGGGGTGGGGGTGTAGCACTGGGATGACGATTTAAAAGGGAATATCCCGTGATTGAAAGGTTGAAATGAAAAGGTCTCGAGACATTTTCAATTGAATTTAAGGAGAGCTATTGAAAGACATTTTACTCTATGGGGTGAGCCAAAAAAATTCGAGTTCATTATTTAATTTTCGGGAGAGAAGTGAAAAATTTATTTTTTATTTTTTGCTATCAGTTCTGTTTTTGGTTCATCGATCTACGTCTGGGTACTAAACTTCATCATAATATATAGTTCAATTTATATAGGTGGGTACCCAGTTACCCTTTTTTCAACTTTCGGAGCTTCAAAAATGCTGCCAGACGTTTTTTTCAACAGTAAAAACGTTAAATGTCATTAACGAAAAAGGCTCATATGAGTATTCAGGAACCTGGCTACTGACATAAGGGTTATTTCAGTCCTTGCATGGCGTCTATGACGTTTCCCTAATTCGAGAATTGGATAATGTTCAGAGTAAAATCCACCCATTCAACTGGGAATGGGCAGCACGTTCAACGCATTGACTAAGGCTGTGACGCAGCCCCCTTAACAACCCTTGTGACAGATTGTCCTTCCAATTTATTTCTCAAACTCGCGTCTGAAAAATCGTCGCCTCGCCTCTCATGTGCAGCAGAGAGCCGAGAAAAAAAATGCTAGCACAGAGAAATAGATTGTCTCGGCTGTCTCGCATCTGTGTGTACGTGAGCGAACCCCTTTAGTCCAACCCAATTTCTTCGCTCCTTTACCAACTGCAAGAGACGTAACGCTTCCTCTCCAACATTTTTCTCCTACATTTTTCAGTCCAGAAAATTCAGCATCCAACGTTCAGCAAGACGAGGAAAGATTTCCCATCGAAAACATTTTTATCGGACGATGAATAACCCAATGTTGGTCAATCACTTTTTTTTAACTCGTCATAAAAATTTGTATTGCTACAAATGGAAAAAAATAAAATTCTGCTCGTTGCTGAGGTTCGAATTTCTCATTGCGCCAATTTTTCATAAAAATGTTGTTGCTTGCCTATTTATCGTGAGAAAACTATCAAGCCCTCTGGCTTCCCTTTATTTTGCCCTATTTTGGGCAAACTCGCTCGTTTTTTGTTTTTTTTCTGTGTTTCAATAACGTCGTAAAACGTTTTAGCGTGCCAGATTTTGCTCTGATACATATTCAATCGCTACAAAACTTTTATAAATATTCGACGAGTGGTCCGAGACTTCAGAGGATGTGCTCACTATCCATTCTCAGCAGTTTTTCTCGATGGCCTTCGCATCCTCTTTCACAATCGTTATTTCATCCCTTGTTTGTCAAACTTGAAAAAAAAGCTACAGATATTTTTATCTTTTCATTTTTTACGGATTCATAAATCTTGCTATTCTATGGATAGACGTGGAATATATTCGATCTAATAAATTTTTTTAGTAGTGATTCGATAAACTCGCAGTAAAATTCGTTTCCAAGGAAACGTAATTGAAAACGCTTGACGATGTACTTTACTACGAGGTTATTGATTTTTTTCTTTTTCATGTTTTAATTTTTTTTGTTTTTCGCGATGAAAGAGAAAAAGCTGAATAGTGTGTAGGAGAGTTTAATTAAAGTGGAATATGCGAGAGAACTCGGGGAGACGAACCGGAGAAGAAGAAAGTCGGACGGAATAAAAAAAAATAAAGGAAAAAAAGGGTGCTCGTCGCTTGAGGCAGCTCTCCATTCCGAGAACTATTACATTGGATTCTCGGGGAATATTATACGTAGACAAAGCTCTAAAACATGTCATCTCTGTCATTGAGAGCGACTATTAAGTCGCGTCAGGAGAATTCATTCGGTATGTCAAAGGCTCTTTGAAGCCACGACTTTATGTCGCTTTTCGATCATTCCTAACAAGATCGTTGAAGCGCTAGAAGGACTTTGCGTGTCCATTCCGAGGTTCCTGAATTGATTTCGTTCAATCAACATTATTTAATCATTCATCAAGTAATCATTCATTGAAATATTAAATTTATGTCGAAAATAAAATATAATGGATATAAATGGATAATTTGTTAATCATTGATCTAGATTATAATCATCGAAATTATGGTTGAATATTATATTACAGATGAATAATTATCATATTACAATAATAATAATTGCAATTTCATAATTTCATCAATAATAGAATAATATAAATTAGTAATATAATAATCATTGATCTACAATATTATTTTCAACTATAATTTCGAATATTATATCATGAATTTATGATTATTATATTATGAATTTATGTTATTTCAATTTTGACAAGGTTATCATATTTCAATTATTCTTATATTATATATATTAACATTATAATATCATTGGCATAATTATTATATAGCAATCATTATTACACTATGAGATAATTTTTCTATGAGATTCTTATCACTATTCTATTTTGAATAATTAATATATCATCAATCAACATTATAATATTATTCACCGATAATATTTCTATATGATTGTTATCACTATATTATTTTGGATTATCGATATATCATTAATCAATATTATTGTACTATTTACCTGTATCTCTCAACAAAAAATTACATTCAACCAATTTCATTGATTCGAATTTTTAGAATGTTGGGTCATCGAACTCACCGAATCATCCTTCAAGTTCCACCGCGGCTTGAGTAATAGCCCGGTCACACCCAACCCCAACCCACCACCCACAGCGACGAGCCCTCGCCATTATTTCACTTCCAAAGATAACACCGAACAAGAACTCCCAAACCCCTTTCGACACAGTTTGCTCGTTTTAAAACTCACAAAGTTATTCAACCCCTCCCCCCTCCCCCACTCACCCTCCCATCCGCTCCCACAACCCAACACCGTAGAATCCAAGTACAGGTCTCACCAACATACATTTCGTCTCAAACTTTACGACTTCGCCGTTCGCGAAGTATTTCATTCGAAAAATGCAATTTAACAACCAACGAAATTTTGTATTTCAATTTATTCCCATTACGTTAGTCACGTTTCGCCTGTTTTGCATGTAAAATTGGCGCGCCAAAGCCCGACTAGTTTTCCCGGCAATCCTCTACGACCCTTCAATCCCATCGAAATGAAGATTTCGAACAAGCATCTCCGAAGGACCGAATCAATTCCGTGCGATTGTCAGAGTGCGCGCGGAGAAACGCGGTTCGATACTTAAATGGATTAAACGAATTAAATCGTCGTCGGTATGCAATGACGCGCAACGTCGGAGCGAAGTTATCGCGTAATTGAATGAATATCGACGAACGGTCTTCCGTGCTCGACGGTTGCGAATGAGACGGGCCGATGTCGGCGGAAGAAGACGCAGCGGCGGGCCGGGAGGAAAGGGTGTGAATGGAATCGGGTGCCGACTAGACGGTTGACTGGCTCGTCAGTCCGGGTCGACACCTCGAGAACTCCGGGCAAATTATCCCTTCGGGAAATTACTCGGGAAGACGCGAGGAAATGACGTTTCCGTCGGGCGAACGAAGCTCGTTGCACCGTGGCGAGCCTATGTATAAACCGCGGCTCTTCGTTGTCTCATCGCCTCAGTTTCCGGGACGGTAAACGAATCTGACTTGATGGATTTACAGCTTGAGTCAATTTCTTATGGTAAACAACTGCGTCACACTTTGCCGGGACTCACGTAGGGTCGTACTACTTTCGACGAATCGATCGTTGTTGTTTTTTTGGTTTCTATTGATTTGAAAAAAAAATGCATGAGTATATTTTTATTGTTTTTTGTTTGATGAGCTCATTTTTTGATGAGATAATTTCTGCTGGGCGCCATATATGTAGAAACGAACTATGTTACTTATTTTTCACGGAGGTTCTAGTTAATATGCGGAAAATGTTTTTTAGGTGTTGTTTTTTTGTTCGCTTAAATAAATTACGCAACCACTGTCAGATGCGTAGAGATACGTGGACGTAGAATTTAATTATGGTACTTTTTTTTACGGAGATATGAGTTTATGTTTGTAAAATATTCCTCTGTTGCTGTTGTTATTGGTTGTTTTTGGGTTACCGAAATATTTTATGGTTTCTCCGTCAGATGCAACCTACGTAGAAATCAATTATATTATTTTTTTCTTACAAAGATATGTCTTAATTTGTTAAAAATGTTTATTACTTGTTTTTTTCGTTGCCCTGTCAAAATTAAGATATTTCCTTCAGCTGCACCACTCGTAATAATAAATTATGTGACTTTTCTTTACACCAATCTATATTTAAAGATAAAAAATATTCCGCCTCGAAATGTTCTGCAAAATTACAATTTATATTCATTAGCATCGCACAGACCAATCTTCATAATCTGCATAGCTTGCACATCATCGAACTTCGCAGTTTCGATTAATTCTCCAAATCGTCCGACTAAATTATTCTCGGACGAGGTAAATGATATCGCGGTCGGTGGGATATTTGTATCATTTATCCCGACATTACGATGAATAACGCGCCAGCGAGTTGTGAATCGCGAAAACGGGAATCTCGCGCCGTAAGCACGAATCCCGAATCGGAATAGCCGTAAGCGGGAGAAGGTTTGCTCTCACGGGGATCATAAATCCAAATATTGAGTGAGCCAGGGATTTCGCACGCCGAGCTGTCTCGACCGAGTCCTCGTAATTCAGCAACTGGATGGAGAAAAAAACGCGTACACGCGAACGCTTCTCGACTTTGTCCGAATTCTATTTACGATGCAACGGCCGCGAGCATATTTCCGTCTCTTCTATCCGCGATGGTAGAGCGAAAGAAAAAACTGATTTATGCACTCGACCGTTGCACCATCTCGTCCACTATTCGATGTACTGCCGTTTGAAAGAAATACAACGAAAAAAAAAGCAGAAAAAAATATAAATTGTGGAAAATAGGTAAAAGAAAAGGTTTTTTTGGGGTGCAGATCGAATTTCCGAATATGCAATATTCCGACAGGTCGATAAATCGGGCTGAAATACTTCGAAAATGAATTTTTCGAGTTGGCGTGGCTGCGACTGTCAATGTTTCGAAAGATCAAAATCCCGGAAGCCAAGACATTGGCGGGTTCAAACTTTTACAGGCACCGACCGCCCGTCCGAATAGAATAAGCCGCCCTACGCCGAGACGAAGTAAAACTATTGTCCAAATTTATCTGTCTTACTTGGAATTGCTGCCATCTTCACGGGACGATTCGGAACATTTATTTTCGGAGTATTTCAGTTCATTTTATTAATTATCAACGATATCAATTATAACGATTTATTAATTAACACCCAAGAAAAAAAACCGGTGACAGCTGACAAAAACACTACATTAGAATTCATTATTGTTTAGAGCAAGAGCTTTTTTCCTCCATTGGAAAAACTGCTCGCAGCTACTCATACAATGTGACAGCAAAATTTTGATCGAAGAAGCGGCTGAGGAGCCAATTTTGATTGAAGATGCGGCCAACGCAAACAAGAAGACGATATATTTTTTTCACCTAAACCGGGAACAAAGAAAATAAACGTCACTATCGAGAAAACTCTATACCAGTCCCGGCAACTGAGACAGACAATTTTTCAGAACCAAGGACAAACAATTTTTCCATCGCTCGTATGACGAACAAAGAGGGATTATAAAAAAAGACTTTGAAAAAAAGTTTTCTCGTTAGTAAACCGGAGCAAAGTCGTCGGGTCATGCTCCAGTAACTTTTCGCCCGGCCATCTTCTTTTACGACCCATCTTCGGGGTATGTAAAAAGATTGAATAAATTACAAAATTAGGAAATCCGCATTTAAAAACCATCAATTTCACGATTGCCGAACATTTTTTCCAGCATACGAGAAAAATTAATCAATTGCAAAATAAATTTCTTAAAAAAGTTTCTAACTTTGTAGACGACCGTTTTTGAATTTTGAAGAACGACGAAATAGGAGCTGGGTCAAATTTGAATTTTTCAACGCGAATGAGGGTTTTGACATCGCCACTAAATTTCAATGCAATGATTCTAATCCGCGTCCTTAAAATTATCCTGGAAAGTTCACTCGGGAAGGAACGGAAACGAGAACACGATGTTAACATCCGGTTTACTGCCGTGCTTCGGAAGGACAGTAAAGACCGTCTTGATGGCCGACGAAGGTCGTTCCGGCCATCGTCGTTGTCATAATCGTCCTTGCGAATAAACGCGGAACCGAAAACCCCGCGAGCCGGTTGCACATTTTGAGATCCTCGTAAAATATCCATTGAACATTCCACGGAATGAGCTTACCACACGGAAACGTTGTCATAACGCGTGTATGAACGGCCCTTTATCCGACCGAAGTTTGGGCGTAATCGGCCGGATTTCTCGACAACGAACGGTTCTACGTCAATTTAACCCTCAACGATTGCCGCGATGGATTTTCATAACCATTACAATGGGTCTTTTCCACCCCGAGCGTTGGAAGTTAAGCACAATTGTGCTCTGAATTAGCGTTCTCGTGATTTCGAAGATTGATAAACGATTGAATATTCTTCAAGTCTTCAAGAATTAACAGCAATTCGGGTTTAATATTATCATATCATAATTTTATCATAGTTAACAAAAAAATTTCACAGAAACTATCGAAAACGTAATTTTTCAACAAAAATATTAATAACTTTTTCGCACTCGAATATTTTGTCGAAATATTTCAGGTATGTTTCTACTGTGGACATATTATATTTTAAGATAAGAATCTTTCCGATGTCGTACGCTTCGAAAACTATATTTATTATATTATATACTATATTATATACTACGAATAACTACGAATATATTGTATTTATTTTCAAATACGACGATTGAAATATTTCAAGAAAAATAAAATCCACTAAATTGTTACGAGAACTCGAGATATAAAAAAAATTTTATTCCCAAGTTGTACACAATTTCAAACCAAAAAATGTTGACAGATCCTTCGAACCCCGAGTGCCCGGTGCGAGTAAACTCAATCTATAACCTTCCCCCGGGATCATGAATTTTCGAAGCGCGCGCTTGTAACCGTGGACGATAATCCAGACGCATGCACGCGCGTCTCATGCAGATCCTGATGCATGGCACACGATTTATCCTATTTTATGTCGATTCTCGTGCGTCAGAATTTATTTGGATCGAGGTCGGGGAAGCAAAGGGCGGCGGGGGAGGGGGAGAAGAAGGATATCAATCCTGACGAATACACGAAAAGTCGATCCATTTGAGAATTATAAAAAGTATCCATCGTTTTCTGTATAAAACTGAATAACGTCCATCGTAAGCCCGCTTCCAAGGTTTAAGTTCGATCCATCTCTTGCTTTTTTCCCCTCTTTTTTTTTTTGCGAAAGATAAAAACACATCGTTTACGATTATTAATTGAGATGGCTTGTACACGTATTCCCCGTGGATCTTTTTATGAGGAATGGAACGAAGGACTCTGATTGAAACGGGCAATAAAAAAAGACGGCCAAGAGCTCGTTAAACACGCACATGTCAGGATTCTGTGAGCTACTTTTATGATAGGCGATCAGAGCTATTTCGCTTTGGAACTTCTCATTACTTTCGAAAAAGAGTTATTCCTAATCTCTTTATCAACAATTGTTGCTACTGTATTTATTATAATTTCCATGGAAAATATTAATTAAAAGATACATTGTGACATTTTCCCAGATATTTCGGATCGATATTTTAGAAATGACAGGAGGAACGTTCTGATATCGAGTTTGAAAGCAAACATTTTTTGCCTGAAAGGTTAAAATCAAAAGATCCAGCAATATTTTTCGTTGCATCTTAAGAGACCGATTCAAAGACACCCCACTCAATGGGCGGAAAGTGGAAGTAAAAACATTTTTACCATACTTTTCAATCTATAGGACGGAGCGCCAAAAGAGTCATCGTTTTAAAAATCTTATTTTGTCTCTTTTTGGGTCATCGATTTACCCCCATGTACCCAATTTCAATTCAATACGTATATATATGACAGAATGGCAGGGCTGTGACATTCAGACAGACAGACAAAGTACAGACGGAAACCATAATGGTTCCCATCTGGCTACGCAACCCTTAAGAGATCTATTCATCCTACCGTATATATCGTATTGTGTATCATACGCGGTGCGTGTTATATTAATCTCACCCTTAATAGGTATTCCCGAACGATCACAACGGTTCTTCCTCGGAAAGACTGCTATCGTCTCGAATCCCCCTCCCCCCCCCCCCCCCACCCTACCCCGCGCAAGCAGAGAAACGTGACGCGAGAAATAAAAAGTTCGAGAGCCAGATCGTCCCTCAAAGCAAAGAGCGAGGAGGAGAAAGCTTCGAGAGTCTGGATGGAAGGGCAATAAAGTCGGTCAGCGGGATAACGTCGGGAAGAAGTGCCTTACTGTGGAACAGCAAAAAAAAAATTCGGGATCGGAAATGGGCGATGGAGACGGGGAAAAAAGGGAGAGAGAAAAAGCGATCGTAAAGTAGACTCAAGGAAAAAGGAAGCGCGTTATCGTGCGTATGGGGCAGAAGTCCATTCCCCGGAGACACGACTTTTCCGGAGCAAGAGAAATCGAAGGGCGATGCAGCGGGAAAGTAAGATCTAAGGTAAATAGGACCGAGATTCTTATGTTGTGTCAGGGACGATAGAACGATATATATATCGTTCTATATATATATATATATATATTTATATATATATTATAGGGTGGTTTTTATTTGGGTCATTTTCGAAAGTTGATTGTGACGAGGTTTCGATCGATTTGAAGAAGAATAACGCATATGTGGAGCTTAGTAAGACCTTTCTAGTCCAATGTTTACTCTGCGCGGATTGGAGGTGAAGTTTTTCCGTTTAAAGTAGATGCAATTTTTCTGGTTTTCGGTCATTATATTGGCTAGGTAACTTTATTCTTCGTGGATATATCCAATACCATATGGAATTAACGAGGATGAACCCTACTTTGACGGAAAAGTATACATATATGGGTCGTCTCATGCCACGTTTAGACCGTTACGATGACGATTATCCTCCGATTTATTCGGATGATTTGGAAACAAGGAGAATGTCGGAAAGTCTGAGGGCCCGCATATTGATTGTGGTTGTTCGAGTAGATTGTGCAGAGTGCTGCACATAAATTTGGGGGATGGGGCCTCGGGAGCCTGAGATACTGATAATTGTTTGAATAAATTGGATGATAATCGTCAGAGGTTATTTCGCGGAGACGACCCATGTATGTATATTTTTTCTCGTGACAGTAGGGTTCATACGCGTTAATTCCATATGGTATTGGATTTTTCCATGAATAATGAGACCCCGCAGAAATATTATTACGGGAAAATTAAAAAATTCGATGTGTCTCGAACCGAAAACTTCCCTTCGTATCAGCGCATACTAAAAATTGGACTAGAAAAGTCAGATCAAGCTAAACATTTTTGTTATTTTTTCCGGAATCGATCGAAACCTGGGCGTAAATGAAAATTCTAAAATTACCCAAATAAGAACCACCCTCATATATATCCATATAAACTGAAGAAGCGACCGCTGAGAAAGATACTTCTTGAGTAAATCTCAAGACGATACGCGAAGACACAAAGGGATGAACGAAGCGAATGCCACTGACGGTACTACGGAGATTCAATCACGAGTCAAGCGTCGGGCTTTTACTCTGCGAAGGGTGAAACGCATCGCATCGTGACGTTTCGCTATATGTGGAAGACGAGTGGATGAGTGTAGATCACAAACGAGACCGGAGGAATAAATATGTGACATGAGATGAGTGCTTTTATTCCTACTTGCGCGGCAAATTACGTCCAAGGTCTGGGAAGTGCTTGTGTCCGGAGTCGAAAAAGTTTCTATAGAGTATATAAATAATATAAATATGTGTATAGTTTTATATACGAAAATTGACGTAGGCATTCATTCCAGATGCAAACTTTAAAAATCTATTAACAATTCACGTATGAGAGATCGAACGGTATTTCATCATTACCGTTGATGGACAATCAATAATCGTATTATATCATCATATTATATTATTATTATTATTATTAATAATACCAGAATCGTACTTATATTATGTGTCCGATTCTATAAATGAAACTACGTACATTCTTCATATACCTACTCTTTACATATATTTTTCCATCACTGAGGAAACACGTTTTGCAAATATCTATCGAACGCTCGCCGCCGGAATTCGTTTTTCCGTGGAACGATTCCATTCGTTGTTGGCCCTTTGGGTCGTCGATCGTAACCCGAACGGTGAAAATGAGTTTTCCAAGTCCTCCGGCAACACAGTGAAATTAAAATAAAATAAAAAGCTCAAAACGAACGAAAGAAAAAAATCTAAAAACGACGTTGGTTGAAACGTCGGTGAAAAAAACTGTAAAAGCTGGCGGAAATGATGAACGTGGGTGGGACTGATGCTATGGACTGAGTCGGGTGGCTTTTGTACCACTGTGAAACTGAAATCCCGGTAGGGCTAGAGTACCTGAACCACGGTCCGATGTACTTTTGCCAGCTGAACGAGGTTGGTAAGTCGTAAAAATAAAATAAATAACAAAAAACGCCCCATTTTTACGCAAGCAAATATTCACACCCTGCTGAAACGTCGACCGCGAGGAAGCATCGCGTTTCTCGCACCTTAAAACGATATCAAACCGAATCGCCGTGTAACGTGACTCAACGCCGGATGTTTCGAGCCTTTCTGTCCCTTCCTTCCTGTCATCTCGTATTACTCCAAAGCGGCATTGAAGTGCAGATTACCAACGGAGAAATGAAGCCGAGTGATGTGCGAAGCAACGTTTTACGCGTAAGAGGAAGGGGGAGGAGAGAATAGGAAGATAGGAGGGAGCGATAAAAGAAAATAAAATCGATGGACGGGAGCGGGGGGGGGGGGGGGCACGCTCAAAACGGTGTAGCCTGACCGCTGCTTACCGCTCAAGCCATCCATAAGAAAACCCCGGAAATAAAGTTTGCACACCTAATAAAGTCGATAAGGTCGAAACATCGAAGCAACAGGAGATCGAAAGATCGGCCGTCGAACCTCGAATTCGTGGTTTCCGACTACGCCAGGAAAATTGGTTCTATAGTGTGTCGAGTGCAGATCTCGTTCTAGACTGAGAAACCTGCAAACGCGCCTCATGGACCAGACGGGGATGCTGGTAGCAGTAGCTACACCACCAGGGCGCTGCCGGACTCGTGGGTTCGACGTCGGGATCTCGCACGATCTTCTCCGGCAGGACACCGTCCAGGAGACGGAGCGAGTACGAGTCTCGCGAAGGAGGCACAAGGAGATTCCGTGGTGTGTCCGGAGCAAGTGGTTCCGCGATCTCCGAGACTCGTGAAAGTTGTTATAACCCAGCTCGTCCGCCGGCCAAACTTGCGGTCGGACATTCGCCTCGCGCTCGGAAGATTGAACGCGAACTCGACCACCGGACGAGACCTGGCCTCATAGCCGGCTAACTTGGTCGCTACGGTCGCTCCTTTGACCCCTCTTCGTTCCACGATCTTGCTTCGTTGCACCGTTGGAAACGAAAACTTTGTTCCGGGTTCCACGGATGGACGGTCTAACCGCGAAATCACTCGTGCTAACTCAGGAACAATCAAACGATTACGAAGTGGAATGGAAAAAAAATTTCATGGAGAACGTAGGGGATATATATAGTGTAAACCGACCGTGTCTGATCTATGGAAGATTGAGTTGATCCCCTATGTTATCTACGTACGACTGACGTATGAATTATTTATTCATATATATATCTATATTGGTCGATTAATAATAATAATAATAATGATTTCTACGCGGATACGCGGGTTAAAGGGTCCAAGCTGCCCATAAAAATAAATTCTTTCTATGAGCCTGAGCAGAGATTCGATTAGGGTATTTCATTTATTTCTTTAATTCTTTCCATTTATTTTTATTCGCTTCAACCATTTTGTTTCGCTGCGTGTATCGTAAAATTCATTTGTCAGGAACAGACCGAAAAACGCTAAAACTGACGTTCGTAAGATGTTTCAAAACTTCGCGGGAAAATTTATCGTCCACCTTCACGTGGAACGTTCCTCATTCGCGGACAATGTTCCGACGTAGAACGCCCGTTGATTCGACACCGTCGTTAAAAGTTTGTAGCTCACTTTGAAAAGTTCGTTTCTCATTGCGCGCTCGAGGACGACGAGACGTTGGAGAAATTGTTAAAGCGCTCTTCGACGAGGGGAATCCCCATGAAATTTACGTCGGGTCATGGAGCAACGCACGGTTGCGACAATTTTCATTTTATCCGGGTTTACCTGGGCGCGATGCTGCGCTGCACACTATCCAACAGTTTAAGGGGGAACATCTAAGTAGTCGGGGGTGAAATGAGAAGTATATATCATCGCCATCGCTATATATCTACTCCCGAAGAGGAAAATACTTGGATAAAAGTGAACAAATAATTTTTCAAATAATCATTCTTAAAATTTACCGTCTTTGCCCTCTACCAAGATGCGCCCCTTAAGACCGGCTATCGTGGCTTTTCCTATCGTTTCGTACGTTTCGATCGTGCACTACGTCGTCGACGACGACGACGACGACGACGACGAGGATATACGAGAGGAGGAAATTGTATCTCGACGTTGTACCGAAGTACATGGCTGTGACGTTGTACGGAAAGCTTCGAAGCTTTGTCCACGTCCGTTGGATCGTTTTCCCGGCTGCGTCGCAAGCTGTGTATCCATAGGCATCAAGCACGAGCGTCCTGACGCTTTCGCCAATGGGCTTCGCAACTATTTCCATCCCCATATCGAAGGGAATGAAGCAGAGGCTTCTGGACCATATTGCGGGCGGGGGCGGGGAGGGTGGTACAGGGCTCGTCGCGAATTGGGGCAAACATATACCCCGGGATAAGACGCAGCAGCTGTGGCAGGATCTCGAGCACGAGGTTAGATTACGTGGTGCAACATTGCATCCGAGAGATAACCGGAGAAGGGAGAACGTTGTTGGTCCCTTTCGAGCGTAACTCAGACTTTCGAGGAAGCTCGATATTTGAGATGTCCTTTGTATTCCTGGCATTTTATTCGTCTCGGAGAAGAATTTAATTTCATAAGATGAAAACAGGGAGATGCGAAGGGTTGGAGTCTTCGTGGGTTGACGATTTACAGTCAGCCTTATGGAAATAAATTTTGTGTGCACGGGATGTAATTACATTTGTATGGAATTTATGTATTAATGCGTTGGTGATTTGCGCATGGGGAGCGACGTCCCAAATCACGGGGTTGAAACCTTTCTATCCGTCGATGGGGTTAATGCTTTATTTTTTTGTATCTTTTGGATCGTACGATCTTACCAATTTTTTTTTGACACTTTAGACCCTCCTTGGAACATTTTTTTGTCAAGGTTATTTCGACCATTTTTTTTTCGCCACGGAAAAAACTTTTTTTTACAAAATTCGATTGGGGATGATGTTCCTAATATATACATATATTTTGGTTCTCAATCTACAAAAAATCCAACCTTTCCCGGGATTTCAATAGGTGATAATAGTTTCCTATCTGAAAAAAAGAAATATGAAAGTGATCTTATAAAAAAATCGATATTTCTATTATTCTGTGTGACGTAGAAATTATCAAAAACTAATTTTCTATGTAAAATAATCGAAATATCGATTTTTTGCAAAATAGACTTCATTCTGCTTTTTTTCAAGATAGGAAACCATTATTATATATCAGAATTTCCTCAATTTCAATGAAGTATCTGGAAAAACGATGTCAGTTACCTTTTCATCAAAGAAGGACAGTGAAAGAAATCTAATAAAAAAATCAGTGAGGTAATAGGATCCAAAAGATACTAGAAAAAAATCAACCACTACCTGGGGGATAGAAGGTATCCCGTGCTTTGGAACGTCCCCATATTTTTGAATCAACTCATTTATAAATGAGAACTAAATTGTATACCCCACAAACAAAAATACAACGTGCAAAAAAAAAACAAGGCAAGCATAGAAACCCGAGCAATCCCCTGGACGTCCAAAAGATTCTTGACCAAATAAAGAATATATGAATATGAATTTTTAAAAATAAACAAATTAAAAAAAACCGATACTGGGCGCCTTAATAGGTTAATATTATTCATTCCATCAAATTCATTCATCGAAATTTCATTCTGTGCTATGTAGTCTCACCGAGTGTCGCAGCTATGTACAATCAGAAAAAGTCGGTGAATTGCAACGACGATAAGCAATGGACTATTAGCTATACATACAGATATATAAATGTTTGGCGTTCAGAATGATCCTAAACCTTCAGCGATTCGGACCTGCATTCCACCGTTCTCTCGACCTCCCTACCCTATCCATCTCTACACACATCCCACAGTAGCACAAAAGCTTATCTTCCATCGCTGCTCCAACGTCTACATAAATTCTCGTTGCACTCGCAAATTCCCCTCCACCATTCGAAATACCAACATTCACGATTTCCATAACGAAAATCCGATACACGAAGGATCAACAGCGGTAGTAATTTATTCATTTCCACAAATGTGCAGTAAAAAAAAAAATCAAATCTCCTTTTTATATTTTCCGAGTAAATTGTGCGGTGGCGAACTAATTGTACTTCAGCGTATTCGATCGTGCTATAGACGGTTCAAAAAAATAACAATGACACTAAATTCTAGTGTATCATGGTTTAGTGTTAGCAATCGAGCTTTAATGCAGAAGAATCGAAGGGATCGTGGCTGAGGGTAGCTCGTGTAATAGTAAGAAAAAGAAGAACGATCTTTTTCTCTCTCTCTCTCTTCCTCTCTCTCTCTCTTTCTCTCTCTTCTTTCTCATTCTCTTTAGATATACATGTAGAAAGAGTCAACATAAAAAGTAACGAGGAAGAAAACCCCAGCAGAGAGAAACAGGAAAAGGAGATTCTTTATCTAAAACCGATACCATTTACCAGCCAGCCAGACTGCTCGTCCTTCTGCAACGAAACGACGATGACGGGTTACTACTACCACCGCTACAACTACATTTCGCACTACCACTACAACCGTATGACCGCTAATTCCACCACCACCGCAACTTCGTTTCCGAACGCTTCGTCGTCGTACACCGACGGGGATTATCCTATCGAGAAAGAAGAATCGATCTCGGATCGGGTCGAGTGCTTCTGGAAAAGAGTAATGGAAGAATCTGCTGGAAATAGAGGAAGGACTGTACCAAGAAGGCCAATGGGTTCAGACTTTTTTTTGAGCAAGTACTGGCGAGCAGTCGAACCGTCGGAGCTTTTTTTTTCGTTTCGTAGCGTAGCACGGTTGACAACAACCGCGGAAAAGCCTTGAAACCTCACCGGAGGCTGTATCGGCATCATTATTATGTTGTCGTAGTACGAACGAAACGACGAAGATAATTAGAGCACGGTCGAAATTACAAAATTGTGCGGGGAATTACGAGCCGTGGTATTGGAATTTGATAATTAAAAAATCGGGGGTCACAAGCTTCACGGATAAAAAAAAATCAGAGGAATAAATAAATTTAAAAAAAAAAAACGACGATGGACGAAGCCATTGAGATGAAACTCGATATCATCTGGGTCATATTTTTAATTCCACGTAAATACCACGTGGATCATTTGAGCTTTGAAAGTTCGATCGTTTCGATCAGTCAATCCGTTTTAGATGCTGCGAGGATAATCTTATGCGGTACATGATTTAGTACGTGAGATTTTGGACAGCTGCACAACTGGTTTCAAACCTATATACATGAACTGCGCTTCTCTGCACCTACCGTAGTCCGTGCGGTGAAGCTCGCCGACTCTGTCGGGATGATATCGGTCGCATAATCTGCATAATACGTGCCGGAATTAGTATTCCGCAACTTCCCCGCGCCGGCCCCACGCCCGAGCCTTCCGTTTCAATACGCGTGTGCACGCGTCCTGTGCCGAGAAGTGTATATGCAGATGGGGTGTATGAACAGCGGGACTTGACAACGTACAGTATTCCGACGTGCTGAACATTGTAATTATATTACAAACCGATATCCGCGGTCCATAAAATGACGGGAAATGTGGATTTTAAAAATTCGGAGCAAAACTAATTCGTGGTAATTTATTGTTCATGATTTTTTTTTTGAGGTGTAAAAAAATTGTAACGTAATCATTATTCTATTTATATTTATTATATATATTTATATGTATTCGCTTTTGATTGATTATCGTGATGAATTTTTACATTACATAATATATATTTTATTTAGAGAAATACAAACATTTGGATTTTTATTATTATTAATATTATTATTTTCATTAGGAAAATTGAATCTGAAGATTAGATGCTTTTATCATTTTCGAAATAGTGTGAAAAGCAACGCGAACCTATCCTCCTTTTATCAATAAAATTAAAATAATTGAAGCAACACACAAAATCGTATATTAGTTATCATAAGCTAAATACGAATAATTGATGAATAGCTACACTCCGTAAAGTCCGTGCACGTCGATCAATATTTAAACAATTATTTCCTTCAAAGTTATTCCGCAGCATTGCGCGATAGCACAAGGTCGGCACGTAGTTACGAACGACAACTCGACAAATGTCCGCCGAAACTATCAGCAACACGTGTGACAAATAATGGTCCCGCGTGTTACCGGTGTCCCGCATGACATTCGACGAATTTTATAAGCCCGTACCGGTTGAGCAGGGTTATTAATCGTTCGAGGAATCTCGACTCACGCCCATCGTCGACGGCGGACCCTACATTTTTCTTTTCTCGTGTGTTTCGATACGGATATTGCAATGGTTATTGGATAAAAAACTTTGTCACGAGCTCGCGTCGGCGTCAAAGTTTTTCATCGTATTTCATGGTTATACAGGGTGGCCCAGCTAACTCGAGCCCCTTAAATGTTCGGCTTATGTTCGATGATAGAACCACGCGTCAAAGATGAGGATTAATTTTGGTCAAACAGCAAACACTTTGCCACACAACTTTTTTTTCAAGGCCACACTTTTTGAAATGTCAAGGTCATTAATATTTTTGAACAAATCGCGATGTGCCAGCCAAGGTGAGACCTTTCCAACGAACCATAACACCATGACCTTCGCGTAACCTTCATCATAAACGCTAAAATCATTGAAAAATTAATGATGACCTTGAAATGTTAAAAATAATAACCTTGTGAAAAATAAAAACGTTGTACGGAGCGGTATTTGGTGCTCAACTGCGAACAATTCTTGTCCCCGCCGTTTCCTCCAACCATAAAAGATTCAACGAGACATTTATGGTGCTCAAGTTAGCCAGGAAACTCCGTACATCCCTCCAACAAGTTCAGACACCGTATCAAGAAATTGTTCCGCAAATTCTTCGAGTTCAAGCTCGGCTATTGCGAAAACAAGTTTAAAAAAAAAAAAAAAAAACGCGAGACACGAAATTCCACGAGAAAATGGCCGGGGAAAAACAAGTCGGTAGTTCATAATTTCGAACGAGAATACCAAGTCTTCGTGCTGCGCATTGTTGTGTAACTGCATTTATTATCGTCTCTGCTGCCTTTTTCATCTAGTTTTGGAATTGCGTTCAGCCAACGCCACTGGCGCTGCTTCGGGTGTAATCAACTTTGGTGGTACGGCCGGGCTGCTGTGCGGATGAAAACTTTTCCGCGGGTCGAAAAGCGGTAACCAGCAACGAGAAACAGTAGTGAGCGCGTGTAATGCCCACGGATGAATGTTCATTTCCCTAAGCTCCAAACCTCTCCGCCCTCGTTGGCTAGCGATGGGGTCCAGAGAAAATCTCGTTAGCCTCGGGGGGGGCTCCGGTGTAAAACAGTTTGTTATATTATCCGATACGTCCGGGTTTGCACGAACGGTGCATAGTCGAGACATGCGAGAGAGTGAAGGGTGAAAAAAAGAAGAATAATTCGATAAAACGAGCAGTGGATATTTTGAGTAAATTTTTAAGTATTCAATTTTCCATTAATCCGATGGGTGCGCGATGTGTGAAGTTCCAGGTATGGGAATTATTATTCGTTACATGAAAAATAGGCGAAAATGAGATGAAAAATCAATACAAAAACAATGAAGAACGAACGGATAAATAAGAAAATAAATAAATAAATAAATAAATAAATAAATAAATAAATAAATAAATAAATAAATAAATAAATAAATAAATAAATAAATAAATAAATAAATAAATAAATAAATAAATAAATAAATAAATAAATAAATAAATAAATAAATAAATAAATAAATAAATAAATAAATAAATTGATAATCAAGTAAATAATTAAATAAATGAATAAATATGAAATCAACTACATCACTGACCGTTGAATGGAATCACGTCCAGTATCAATGATCGCACAGATTCATCGACGTTTATAAAAATCGTATCTCCGTCTTTGGATTGAAGTACCTTCGACAATGGCGTACAGATACTGTAATTCGCATTCATCGTCGGGGCCCGCTCACATCGAAGTTAAACGCACGGTACTATTCGCAAGTGGTAGCCTCGGAAGTCGGCAGTAAAGGGCTCATTAAGGCCGGAGTTTGTCAGCTAAGGAGCCGCAAAGCGCACAACCGCTTAATTCGCCATTCGCTGCTCTTCCGGTGTCTTGCTAATTATACGTGGATTCTCACTGTTCGAGCGTTGCTTGGATCAAGAGCTTGCGCTGCAATTCCACAACGTGGAATGCCCTATGGGCTTCGGTTGAGGAACCGAGAGAGAGAGAGAAAGAGAGAGAGAGAGAGAGAGAGAGAGAGAGAGAGAGAGAGAGAGAGAGAGAGAGAGAGAGAGAGAGAGGGAGGGAGTCAGACCTTGCTTCAACGATCGTGTGCATGCTACTCGCAAGTACCGCGAAAGAAGCCCCTTAATTGCTCAAACTCAAGTGAGGGAACGTAAATTACGAGATTTCGAGTAATTCAAATATTTAACTGAGAACATGGAGATGTCAAGGACGTGAGATAGACAAATTTCGCACTTGTGTAATGCCTGTGGGTGCGATCATTTGTTTCCGATAAAATCATGACAATGTTTGTATTTATTTTTCTACCGGGTCTTGAAGAACAAGTTAGAGTCTTCGACAATTCAAAATGACGAAAATTCTAATTCAGAGCACACAATTCAGCTTTTAGGGTTAAAACGACGGTTGAGAATTGAAGATGCCAATGAGAATAAAATAAAATAAAATAACAAAAGCTCGACTATGGTCATCGATTGGTCCATAAAACGTCGCTAATACGCCAAACTCTTTCTCGAGGTTGCTTCCAACTCCGATGATAAAGCATTCACCAGGATAATACGTCGACCTCTCGAGATACATACGAAGACTTACGATTAAAAAACCAAAAAAAAAATGTAAAAACCAAGCGAATCTCCTCTCGATCGCACGAGCGCTCGAGACCTCTCGTGACGAATTATAACGCAAAAGGCAACGTACGCGATAAGAGAGCGAAAGAGTCGAAGAAAGGAAGCGCAAGTCAAGAGCAAAGAGAGATGTGGGATTATATTTTTACGGTCAACGAATGGTCGAGGATTTTGCAAAATGCTATCCCATCGAGCTTATGCCGGCTGATCCATACCGTTTTCGGGCCCCTGAACTATCCAACCGGAATTAATTCCACAGTGAGCTCTTTGGGGATTTTTTTCCATCCTGTTGTATTCCATTACGCGTTATTCCATTCCGAATCTTTCGCATATACAGTCCGGGTAATCTCTCGTCTGTCCCGGAATATCAATATGTATATACGTATGGTCTAGCTTTCGAATTATTATACAAAAAAAACACTCTGGTATCTTCAATTTATCAGGCCGGAAATACAATATTGCTTTTACCTCCTTTTATTTCTTATTACGTCTAGCATACCATTTTCTTTTTTTTCTATTGTCGTTATATTTTATTTTTCTTTTATATTAAAACCGGATCTAGAACGACCAGACCGGCTATAAATTCGTGGTACCAGCGTGCCACTCGACCGGCTTTGGACATCACGTCTATCCATTGGAACACGGCATTGATTCGTGAGCTGCTGCTGCTGCTGCTACTGTTGTTGTTTCCGCTGACCATGCAGTTATACCAGCATGCAGGGGACAATCCTCGAAATATTGATATAAATTCTCTGGTACAATTCTATCCTCCACTCGTTCGCCCTTTTTTTTTTAATCGTTTTTTCGCTCGTGCAATATCTCCGGATGAATAGCTGGTGGGCGATCACCCATGATATCCCGACTTACAGAGTGGAGGATCAACGAAACGTTGTTGACAATACTCGACGATCTCTGAACGGTTGGGCTTTAATATTAAATCAGAGAAATTTACATTGCAATTACATAAATATTATAAATGTATTCATTATAAATATCAACCGATTATTATTATTATCATTATTATTATTTCTTATTATTATTATTATTATTATTGTTTCTTATTATTATTATTATTATAAATTATCTGATAATACTATAATAATATATTATTCATATTATATTATCTTATTTATTTATATCACTAATAAATATCAAGTAGATAATGTTATAAATAGTAAAAAATATTGATGATTATCATAATTGCTTAATAATCGTTATAAATATTATAAAGATTTTAAAAAATCATGTCTTAATCGGTAACTGCATTTCCAGTGATCCATCGATGTGTAATAATAATTTTTTTTTCGATCGCATTCACGTCCATTATTTCACCCACGAATCTCGCTCGGCGATATTTCAATAATCTAGTCGAAAAAATCTCGTAATTTTTCAAACGAATTAGCTGCGCCCCATCTTACAACGCTAATTCACAAAGTTTCGCGGAGTTTAAATCATGTTCAGGATTCCGCCTGTTGAAAGGTTAATGAAGTAGCGAGAGTGAGGAAAATTTTTGTAAGGAAGAACTAAAGTCTCTCATCGTGGCTAGAGTGCCAAGAAAAAGACCGTACTGAGATATATATGTATCTTTGTATGTATATATCTATACCACGGTGTCGATAAATCTTCGTGGTATTCGCCGTTCGGGCCGAAGCATGAATATTTAAGGCGTAAAGTTTTATTGAATTCGCGGGTGACGGAGCCGGTGCTCCTTCGCGACTGCTTCGGCGGGGTTGAATTCGAGGTTGAAGGCGGTACGCGTAAGACGAATTTGCGGGGATGAAAGCGAGAAACGAGGAAAGTGCAGGCACTTTGGATAGACGGGAGGTTATAGGACGTGCTTGTCTTTGTACGCGGATGAGTTCGAACAGAAGCGCCGTCGGATCGTGAGAAGGAGCGAGCTGTGAGCGAAGGACTAATAAGAGCGCTTGTGGGTAATGCGTCTGGTGTACGGTACGGCGAATCCTTCTTCACATGGAAACGGTACGGAGCAAGCCGAAACGAGGAAAGGGGACTGAAATTCGGGAAGACGGGAATCCCGCGGGCTGTTTAATCCGAACTTTATAATTGATGAACCCGACTGATAACGCCTCATGGCCCGGCTGTTTCTTCGGCTCCTTGATGCTCTGCCGGATGACGGATTTAGAATAAAGTACATCCGTTACATTATAATCTGTTGTATTTATCGGTATTATTATTATTATTTTTGTTATTATTATTTTTATTATTATTATTATTATTATTATTATTATTATTATTATTATTATTATTATTATTATTATTATTATTATTATTATTATTATTTATTATTATTATTATTATTATTATTATTATTATTATTATTATTATTATTATTATTATTATTATTATTATTATTATTATTATTATTATTATTATTATTATTATTATTATTATTATTATTATTATTATTATTATTATTATTATTATTATTATTATTATTATT
>CAXAQZ010000867.1:0-48334 GCA_963971145.1 Sussaba pulchella
GACTCAGATCCAACTCCGCAAACCAATCCGCCGAGTCAACGTCCACTTTTCTGTTTTGGAGAAAAGTGTCTATTTTGTGCGAACGATATAAAAGCGGAATTTTTGATGAAAGAAAGCAAGAAACCCGTTGGAAAACGAATTCAAGTTTTCAAAATTCGTAGCGCTAACACGAAGAAAAACATTATTAAAGCTGCTAATCAACACGAGGACGATTGGAGTGAGGAGGTAAGTAACAAATATTCATAATCGTTCAAATATAAACGGTACGTATAACCGATATACTAATATAATCGCGGCGGTTTGACAACACAGAGAATTTCTCAGTTTCGCGCCAATTTTTTTTACATAGATAACGGTCAACGCCCGTTCGACACTGCCGGCTCGCCTGTGTGTGCGTGCAAGGCGTCGCGTCGCGATGATTGCGAAGCACGGCTTACGCTTGCTACCTATCTCTCTCTAT
Source organism: Sussaba pulchella (assembly GCA_963971145.1). Lineage (NCBI taxonomy): Eukaryota > Metazoa > Arthropoda > Insecta > Hymenoptera > Ichneumonidae > Sussaba > Sussaba pulchella. The sequence continues at coordinate 461 of CAXAQZ010000867.1, forward strand.
CGCTTACGTTTCACCTGCGATCTCGCTAATGCCCTCTGTATTGTCCGTTACATCTTTGCTCCTGGAATTTCGATGTTCTTATTTCGCCGAATTGACGCATTCGTTGATACTTACGAAACTCGATTAACCGTTCACCTAGGTGAAGAATTATATCTCAATATAACATCGACTATAGCGTCGGATTTTTAAACTCAAGGAAGGACAGGAAATTTAATTTTAATAAATTCAATTTTTGTTCTAATCATTTTAATTTCAATTTAATTTCAAGAAAATCAGAAAAATTGTTAAGGCGGTTATCGGGGTACAGTCCGGTTGAACGTAGGATTCCACCGAGAGAGAGAGAGAATTTCGAATATTTCTCAATGACATAAAAATCTGGATAAATCTAGGCACATTGGCCGTTCTGCAAAGATCAATTTTGCATAATCATAATACAACAATGTTATTAACAAAATTATAAAAAAATTAATTGTTCAACAAAACACTCGATAACCCAACTTTTCTTTCCATGAAAATGATTCATTAATGTTTTTGAATACGAATGACTTTTTCGGAATGATTTGTCGAAATAACGCGATTTTAAAAAGTTAGATGCAATTCTGAAAAAATTCATACGTATTCGGAAACATTAATGAATCATTTTCATGAAAAAAGAAAGTTGGGTTATCGGATATTTTGTTGAACAATTCATCTTTTCATTAATTTGTTCATAACATTTTTATGGTATTGAGCAAAAATGAAACAAATGGCCCCCTGGGAAATCCGTCATTCGGGGATATAAAAGTAAACAACATATACTGATACTTTTCAGAGATACAAAAATCCGCATGCTTTGTTTTTTTGAAATTTTCATTTTTCTAAAATTTATCAACATTTGAATTTTTTTGTATTAATTTAGAAGAATTTTTTTTTTCTCTCGATCGATTCGATGAGATTGCATATTATTTCCAGGGAATATTCCAAAAAAACTGTTTTATCCAATGATATTTTTTTTGAAAACGTGATGCAAAAATTCACTTAAAATATAAACAATTTTTTTAAATAAATAGAAAATTCATTGATCTTGATATTTTTCTTCCTAGACATTTATTTTATGTTCAATTGAGAAGATTTTTCCGTTGGAAAGAGTTCATAACTTACATTTTTTTAAAAGTTATAAGGATTTTTCTGTTGAGTCGCGCGTCGGGTGGCGCGGGATTTACAGCACGCGACGCGCATTGTGCGTGCATAGATGAGTAAGGTTTGCATTACAAACAACAATTTGATTAAAGCAAATGCATATCTTAATTTTTCAACGTTTACAAAGATATTATTCTCTTTTTTTGTTGATTCTTGTTTTCACTAATGTGCTAATGATAGACTCTTCAGAATCGGAAAAAACTTTGCACGAAATTTTGTTCTTTCCGACTGGAACGTAGCAATGGTACTGTCGAGTATTTTTTAATGTTTTTGCAATAATGAATAGACTAAAGATAAATTCGGTTTTTCTTGAATTTCAAAGTATCCTTGAATAAGCCTTAAGAGAGCGAATCGCTGCGATTTTTTTTTCATTGTGATCCGAATGATCGAAATTTGCGCTTTCGCTAAAAGTCAATTGGAGGATCAATTTTTTTTTTATTCATTGTTCGAGGATGAAATTTCTTTTTCGTTAATAATCCGTATGTTTCCGACAAAAAACGTTGATTATTGCAAAAAAACAAACGTTAAAAACTTTATTTTTTTTTTCACGAAAAAATTTTGTTGGGGTTTCCTACCGTTTCTTATTGGGAAAGGAGGTGTATTGACTGAGATTAGAAGGTTATCCTCAAAAAATTATTTAAAATGTTATCGTTAAAAAAATTTTTTTGTATAAAAAAATTTGAACGTTTTCTTTTTCTGCAATAATCAACATTTTGTGTCGGAAACACACAGAATAACGACAGATTGCATTATGCAAAGTAATCCCAAGTCAAGTGTGTGTTTTTAGATCAAGTGTTTTCAAATCAAGTTTAGATTAAGTGTTTTTAAATCAAGTTTCTCGCAACCAAACAAATTTTTTTATGGAAAGACAATAGAATCATCTTACAGCGAAGAATTTAAAGTCTTCAGAACCATACTTGGATTCTCTGTACGATCAATAGTACTCGAGTTATGAGTCATCAAAGTGAAAAAGATCTTTTTTGCTTTGACAACTCGTATCTTAACAACAAATCATCGCACAGATCGCTTCGACCACTCACATTGGAGAAAAAAAATTAACCTAAAAAAGCATTTTCATAAATCCACTTCGAAAATATCCCTAAAGCCCGTGGGTTTCTTGAAAAAAGAGGAAAAATTGATACAAAAATTTTACCTCACGCTTTTTATGACCACTCCGGAATGGCAAATGGGAAAAATATTTTAACTCAGAAACTCTCAGAGCTAGGAACATGAAGCTTTGACTTTCTCCCTTGATCATTGCTGTACGACTATTTTCCGCTAAGTTACAGCCTTCTGAAAAACTCAAAAAAATTCGCGATATTTTTCATATCCTTTAATTTTTTGTTCTAGTGTATTTAATAATATTTAATTTCATTGAATAGACGGAGAGAGAAAAAATTTCTTCTAACTCACTGCTAAAAATTCAAATGTTAATAAATATTAGAAAAATGAAAATTTCAAAAAAACAAAAAATGGGGATTCCTGTGTCTTTGTAAAGTATCAGAATATGTTGATTACTTTCATATCCCCGAGTGACGGATTTCCATAGGGCGAACTTGTTTTGTTTTTGCTCATTATTAAGCAAAATTAATCTTTGCAGCACCTTCAATATACCTCATTTTTTCAGAATTTTATGTCATTGAGAATTATTCGAAACTCTCTCCAAATCTTACGTTTAGTCAGACTGTACCCAGACAACTTCTTTAAGAGCTAGAAATTGATGGAAAACTTTTTTAAGATTCAGAGAATTATAAATTTGTTGCTGAACAAAGTTCGGTAGTTTTGGGTTCACTTAAATGAATGACTCGTCTGAATTGGTTGACGTTTTTATTAGTTTCATGTATAATTTACATTTTGTTGTCTGCATAAACAGTTATGAAGAATAACAATGATTTAGAAATTAAGAAAACAACAATAAAATAGATAATATTAACGAGAACACTGTTTTTTTTCTTTTAAGGTGATGAAGCGAATAGAAGGGGTTGACTTGAGCGCTGTAGGAGCTCAGTATCATCAACGCTGTTTTTCCTCTTTCTGTCTACCCACGAGAGCTTCTGGAGCCAGCAGTAGAAGACCAGCAGAGCCACGTGTATATTCTGCAATGGCCCGCATTTTTGAATATCTCGAAGAAAAAAAAGATCAGTGCCAATTTTCTTTGTCCGAACTACGTAGTCTCGTCGACGATCCGCCGTCTGATGCAACCCTTAAAAAAAACTGGAAGAAAAGTACAAGGAAGATATCGTTATTACAAGTCTTGTCGGTCGGACTCCAATCATTTGTTTTCGGAACCATACGATCCTTCTTGACTCGTGGTATAATAAGGAGAAGAAAGAAACCGAAAAAGATGAACGCATGAGAATTGTTCGCACAGCAGCTGCAATAATCTCCGAAGACATCCGGTCCCAGATCTATGACACGGATTACTATCCCAGTCCCGAAAAGTTCCTCGACCATGCAGAAGAAGATGTTCCTGAAACTCTCAAATTGTTCCTGAAAGAAGTAATATTGAAAACAAAAAGTAAATCCAGAGATAAATATGTGAAAAAGTGCACATCTATCGCACACTCTATTATCGCAGCTTCAAGACCAAAATCATTCGCATCTCCATTGCAGATAGGCTTAGCGGCCTATCTTCACTCTAAATTTGGCTCGAAAACTCTTGTGAACGTAGTTTCAGCATTGGGCTTTTGTAGTTCATACACTGAAGCTGAAATTTTCGAGCTATCAGCAGTTTTGCACCCGGAGACAGAGGGGGGGGGGGGGAAGGGCTTCATCCAATTTGTCGCAGACAATGCGGATGTGAATGTGAATACTCTCGATGGACTGGGCACATTTCATTCAATGGGAATGATTAACTGCGTAACGCCCAAGGCTGAAACCGAAAATTCACGTGGTTTATTTAGGGTGATAGACGTTCCTTCAGCAACAGTACTCGGAAATTTCGGTCACATTCCTATTCAAACATTTGAGAAAAAGGAAACTTTATCAGAACTCGAGACATTGAAAGTTGAGAAAGTCAATAACATCGATCCTATTATTCCGAGAGCATCTGATTTGTTGTGGATGTATGGGAAATTAAACGATGTACCTTCCATATGTGGATGGAATGGATTTATGGAGCAAATTACTTCAAAAGGACAATACTCAATATCTGATATAAGCACTATGCCATTTATCAATGCTTCACCGAGTGATTACAACACCATTTATACAACATTGCTCTGTGCAGTCGAAAAATGCGAAAAAGCTCGACAAAGTACTTGCTTTATAACATTCGACCAACCTCTGTACCAAAAAGCTCGTGACATCATTTCTTCCAGTCCAGATCCTCGGCTTCAATGTGTTGTCGTTCGACTTGGTGGATTCCACTTGTTAATGTCGTTTCTTGGATCCATTGGATACGTTATGTCTGGGAGTGGATTGAAGGAGCTGTTATTCACCATTTACGCTCCTCTATCTGTCGAAAAAATGTTGACCGGTCACGCTTACTCGAGGGCTATTTGTGGACATCTGCTAACACATTTGGCTTTAGGACAAATCATCTTAAAATTCGTAGAATTCACCGTCGACGAACGAATGGAAATTGAAGACATCCTGACAAATTGTTATGATGGAAATTGTGAATTACAACTCGAAAACGAACTAATTCAATCTACATTACGTCGATTCGAAACCCAATTGAGAGAACTGGAAAAAAACGGTCGTACTGCTAAACTTTGGGTACAATACTTTCGTATGGTAACGTTAGTGAAAAATTTTATAGAAGCTGAGCGTACCGGAAATTGGAAATTGCACCTGTCTACGATTGCGAAAATGATGCCGTTTTTTCACGCGACTGGTCATTTCAATTACGCCTTATCAGCTCAATTGTATCTGCAGGATATGCATCAACTTCAAGGATCTATTGCTCCACGTGACTACCGCTGTTTTGTGGGTCATGGCTTCTTCACCATCAGGCGGTCAGACAAATATTGGTCGGGAATCTGGAGTGACATGACCATCGAACAGACGGTAATGAGAGGAATGAAGACCAAAGGTGGATTAACAGGAGGCCGTGGATATACTGACAGCGTCTTAACAAAATGGACGAAGGGCTTGCCTGTTATGCAAAGAGTCTCACAGTCAATTGAAGATTTCGTAGATGTCACGTCTTCAACTTCAGAGCAGCACGTTGATTCAAGACCATCGCGTCAGGAAAGAGACAACGTTGATGTTGCAAAACTTTTGAAATGGTTTTTAAATCATCCTCCGTTTCCGGTTTTCGACGCCATTGTTTCTTTGTGCACTGGAATTGTTGGCGGTCCCGAAATCAATTGCTATAATGCTGAAAAAATCGGACTCGATGGAATCGACGCGATCGTGGGACAAAACTTTAATAAAGTTTCTTTTTCACGAAAAAAAAGAGTTCTCCCGTTATCAGCCCTATCTTCATCTATAAAAATTGCAGACGAAGTAATTCCTGTGGATCCAACTCTACTTTGCCAACGCGTCTCCTTCGCAAAACAATCCCAGGATGATCTAAAAAAATATTTTGCATACGAACTCTCACCATATCCGCTGTCTCTATTTGATGAAGTTGGTATGCGTAAATCAAAGAAATCTGCTATGTATGATCTTTTTTCACCGGTTAAGGACGCAATTTTCTCGGGCGATGTTGGCTACGTTATAGATGGGGGCTATTTGCTTCATAAAGTCGTCTGGCGAAAAGGCGCGTATTTCTCATTTATCTGCCAGCAATACGTGGATTATGTGAAAAAATACTACAAGGGAGAAGCAGTGATTGTGTTTGATGGCTATTCAGAGGATGCCATTAAAAAAAGTACGAAAACAGCGGAACGGTGGCGTCGATCGACAAAATCGATCGCCACGGAAACTCGATTCGACGAAACGATGCAGGTAACTGTAGGTCAAGAAAAATTCTTAGGAAATGAGAAGAATAAATCTCGACTGATTAAAGTGTTGAAGCTGAAATTTAACCTCCCTGGGATTATTGTCAAACAACATGAGGAAGACGCTGATACTCTGATCGTCACGACTGCTTTGAAATTGTCTGGCAAAAAGGATTCCGTTGTTATAGTGGGAGAAGATATCGATTTGCTCGTTATTCTTACGGGAATTACAAAGAACGCGAATACAACCGTTTACTTCATGAAGCCCGGACGAGGAAAAGTACCGACATTAGTGTATGCGTCCAACAGTATGAAAAATACTTTTCTGACGCGACACATAATGTTCTATCACGCATTCACCGGATGTGATACGACGTCTGCGATTTTTAATCAGGGGAAGATGAAAATAACCTCATTATCAAAAAAATCTGATCATTTGGAAAAGGCAATGGACGCATTCTTCGACGTAAACACCGATCCTGATTCGATTGATAACGCTGGAAAAAAGGTTTTAGTTGCGCTGTACGGGGGGAAAAACGACGACTCATTAAATAAATTGAGGTACGATGGCTTCAGTCGATCAATGACAAAAAGCAAATTCAACCTTGCCTCTTTGCCACCAACGAAGGCTGCAGCGCGGCAACATTCGCTTCGAACCTATCATCAGGTCCAACATTGGATGGGCAATGATCTGCCTGCCGAATCTTGGGGATGGAAACTAGGAAGTCACGGTCTAACGCCCATTATGTCGATACAGGGTCCAGCACCGAAAGAGCTGCTTGAATTCGTACAATGCAGGTGTGCAAAAGGATGCGGGCCAAGATGTGGGTGTAGAAAAGCAGGATTGAAATGCTCTGAGGCTTGCCATTTCTGCCATGGGCAATCCTGTTCAAATAGACTCGACGTACAACTCGAATCCGATAACGAGGACGAGGAGCTTACTAAGGTGGAACAATGGTGCGCTCAGAGCGATCATTTGGGGAAACCATTAGATAGTTTCCTCGATGATCATGACAGTGATGTAGAATCGGATGAGGAAGATCAGAACACAGATGATGGATCTATAGACCCTGAAAAGTCATCGGAATTCCACACGGAACTCGAAGAGAATTCCGATGATCCAGGACCCTCCAACCGGAAAAAATGTAAACGCAATTAATTGTTTGCTTTTAACAAACAACACACTATTGTTGTTTGTTCTTGTTGTTCATTATAATAAAATTGAAATACACTAGAATCGCAGTATCTTCAATTACAGGTTGTTCGAAATGAAAAAATATGAATTAAGGTTTTAGTTGCTTTGTCATACAGTTGGTGATTCAATGAGTTATTACAGAGGTCCCAAATTGATTTTTACATATAATACGTGAAATTTTCTCAGCCATTCAAAAAAAATACTTCAAAAATTTAAAAAAAAATACACTTTTGCAAAAAATCGACTTGTATATTTTAAATGCGATTTTAAGTAATTTGTCAAGTCCCAAAAATGTTTTTGTATTTTTTTTCGAAAAGCTGAGCTTTTTGTACATAGGAGAGGTGGTCGCGTTTAATTTTTTAAACAAGAGAAACATAAAAAACTGACAGAATTACCCATACAATTACAGCGAAAATAACCAAGGGACAAATCTAAAAAAAATCAGAGTTCATTCCTCAAAGTTACAAAAAGATCGCTGATATCGACGCCCAAAACCGGTACTCGAATTGGTGGACTTGCTCATATATATGGGGCATTCCAAACCAAACCGTGGGGTCATTTCCCTCGGGTCCGCCGATTGTTGTATAATTTTTTTTTTTTTTGACTTTGTTCCGACTCAAAATAGACCCTAATTTTTTTTCAGAATTTTTGCACCAATCTTTAAGGTGATGGGCGCCGATTGTTGCATAAACTTGCATATAGTTATTTGCATAGAAAGAAATTTTATAATTTGCATACGATTTTTTTTTTTTAACTTTGTTCCGACTACAAACGGACCCTAATTTTTTTTCACAATTTTCCCATCACTCCTTAAGGTGATGCGCGCGCATCGAAGTTGCAAAAATAAGAGTAAACCGACAAAACGGCCATTTTTTAAAATTTGATTTTTTTTTCTACAAATTCCGTGTTATAGAAAAATACACTTTTTCCCAATTTGGGAGTGGGACGCAGCTTGCTTGTATTTAAAAAAAAAAGCTTTTTTTTTCAAATCTTCAAAATCGTAAAAAATTTTAATTATAAAAATCATTACACATGTGAGAAAAAAATTAAAAATATAACATGTCTCGAAAAATGTTGATATTTTGCATATTTCGGATCTCGATTTTTCACTTTGCTGTGCTCAGAGACGTGCTTTCCCCTCACGAAATATGCAAAATATGAATATTTTTCGAGATATGTTTTATTGTTTATTTTTTTTTCACACGTGTAACGATTTTTATGATTAAAATTTTTTACGATTTTAAAGATTTGAAAAAAAAAAGTATTTTTTTAAATACAAGCAAGCTGCGTCCCACTCCGAAATTAGGGAAAAAACTATTTTTTTATAACATAGCATTTGTAGAAAAAAAATCAAATTTTAAAAAAAGGCCGTCTTGTCGGTTTACTCTTATTTTTGCAACGTCGATGCGCGCGCATCACCTTAAGGAGTGATGGGAAAATTGTGAAAAAAAATTAGGGTCCGTTTGTAGTCGGAACAAAGTTTTAAAAAAAAATCGTATGCAAATTATATAATTTCTTTCTATGCAAATAACTATATGCAAGTTTATGCAACAATTGGCGCCCATCACCTTAAAGAGTGGTGCAAAAATTCTGAAGAAAAATTAGGGTCTATTATAAGTCGGAACGAAGTCAAAAATAAAATTATGCAACAATCGGCGGACCCGAGGGAAATTACTCCACGGTTTGGTTTGGAATGAGCCATATATAATTCATGTTTTAATTTTTCACATTGTTTGCGACCGAATTAGCTTGTAATTAAGCTTAACCACGTACAATTTTTACAACAGAAGACGTGATTGCTGCCAAAAACAAATTCTGTTGGAATTATTGAAACCAAGGAAAAGGTTTCCGCAGGTACGTATTTTTTATTAATAAAATGAATGGGTTAGGTACACTGTTAACACCTTATTGTCGTTCATTGTGTACAAATATTGAACTTTAATTTTTATTAATGTTTACTTACCTTTGTTATGAATATTAGATTACCTCCTACTTTTCTTTACTTACGAAACGCTTATTATTTCTATATATTGTTATGATTATCCCACTTCTGACACCAATGTCGTGACCGAGCGAATGAATAAAACGCGTATTTGGTTTTGCGGCGGATATTATTAATTACAACATTAACTAAACTATTCACACGTCTGCTCGCTTGTAAAGTCGCGTCATGACGATCGATGTCGTGTCGATCATCTGTACGTTCGTCTATTGTCAACCTTACTAAAATATTGTGTGTCTCAAAGAATAGTGAATTACATATTCACAACTATATCTAATAGAAAAAGTTTACTGGGATATAAGCTAGAGTTACACTCATATTTGTCGTACTAAAAAGAAACAAATATACAATAATGACGAGATAATAAAGTAAAGAAACAAAGAGCCAAACGCAGTTTAAGGGCTATGAGTAATATACAGGAGTGATCGATATTTTACGTAACAAAACGTCCCTGGTTCTTGCCCTTCAATTTTTCGGCATCTTTTCATTTAAAATGAAATCAAAAAGATACTTACGTTTTTGATTTCACTCACTGATGAAAGTTTACATACATGCAATATTGAAAATTTTGAGGATCACATGCAAATACATAATGGTGAAAAAATCCAAACAGTAGATTTCTTCAAATCACTCAAAGTTCCGGATCGCATGCGGAGTTGCAAATTTCAATACTGACTGGTATTTTATCAGGTGATAAAATACGAAAAGTCGATTTTAGGAAATCACACGAGGTTCCGGGTCACGCGTGAGGTTGCAAATTTGAATACTGATATCAACCGCAAAATGAAACCATCGGCTCTATTTGCAAAAGTTTTGCAATTTTTTCGAGGGTGATAAAATCCAAAAAATCGATTTTTGAAAATCGCACGAGGTCCGGGTCGCGTGGGAGGTCGCAAATTCGAATACTGATATTAATTTCAAAATGAAACCATCGGCTCGATTTGCAAAAGTTTTGCAATTTTTGTGAGGACGAAAAAATGCCAAAAATCGATTTTCAAAATTGCATAATGTTCCGGATTGTGTACGAGGTTGCAAATTTGTAAATGCATCACAATAGATGTTCTGAGCATTTGCAACCAAAATTTAAAACTTTTGTAATTATTCCGAGACTACTTTGCTCGAAAAAATTACCACAAATAAATTTTTTTATAAATAAACATGTTCCGCTCAATGCAAAAGGTTGCAAATTTATGCAATCGTGTAGGACATTCTTCCGATAGATCTTCCAAGTTTGCAAAACTTTTGGAATTTTTTCGGTCAGTTTATTACGGAAAAACATTAATTTGTAGTTTAAAAAAATGTTCCGTCCCTTCAAATTGGTTGCAAATCTGGTTGGTGGTATAAAATAACACATTTAACGCTACTCCAAGTTTGCAGCACTTTTGGAATTTTTTTTACGAAAATACAGAAAAGTTTGATTTATTTGCAATTTTAACAATGTTCCGGACTTTCGAGAAGGTTGCAAATTAAGATTTATTGTTTTCTGGGTGTACCAATAAGTTCACCAAAGTTTAAAGACTTTTGGAATAATTGTTAAATTTTTCATTTTCAATGTCTAGAATGACTGGTCTATATTGTAATCTACATCGGTCATTCGCCCGCACGCTCGCCCCCCTCCTCTTCCCCCTCCACCCTCCCTTCTAAAGAAATATTATTGGATATAATTGGGAACGATTGAGGGCTGAATCGTTCCCAATCGTTTTCTATTGAGGTATTCTGTTTTCAATCGTTCGCAATTGTTCCTAATTGTTCGAGAAATTTTCAATCGTTCTGAATCATTCTTTTTTCAATCGTTCCCAAATGTTTCTTATGAATCAAGCGTTCTTCATTTGTTTCCAATTATTCTCAATTGCTTTCAAATCTTTCTTGAAAATTTTATAAGTCCAAAAATTGGACTTAAATTTTTTTTCGAAATTCTAAATTTTGGCAATTATTAGAATATACGTATAATTATTGAATGCAGACAACATTTTTATCGGTAATGAACGATATTATTATTTAATTTCCGTGAGTTTATGAATATTTTTTTATTGTGTGGAAAAATTTACGGAAAAATAATAATTTTTTGTTTAGCGAAATGAAGGATCCAAATGAATATTAAAACAGCAAAATGCATGAGTATATCATCGAAGTTCGTAAATATAAATATCTATAGCATTATTCCCTAGAAATAAAATGGGCATATATTTATCTAAAAAAATATAAATTTTATTTGGTGATCGTCACATACAAAGTTAATACAATAGTTAATAGTTAATACATTTCGAAACAATACAAAGAGAGTTACATCGTGAGTTATGATTATTGAACCTCAATAGACTGAGGTAAATGACAAACATAGGAGCATGTTTCAAGTTCGATAAAAATCAATTTTTCAGCCACCTCATTTATGGGGATAATTGTTTCATCATCGTCTGTTCTTTCAACTTTCGCCATGTGTCGTACTAATGCATCTGGAACCACAATTAATTGTGTCGTAGATAAATAACAGGTTACATCAGTTTGAATGATATTTTTTATTTGCCTGACCTGGCCTGATTTCAATTTGACGACAGTGTCATTTCTTGTTGGCGACAGGGTGTATTCAGTGCTTTTATATACACAACTTTTATAAATGCATTTCTTGAATGATTTACCGGTAATTCTGACGTTGTTTTCGGGATTATTAATTTCTACGGCTTCACTTTTCCCGCAAAATGTGACACCATAGGGAGTTCTCGTGACGTATGTCGTTAACACTTTGTGCGAAAAAATGGTCTCACAATATTGCTTAGCACTTTCCGAATGAAAAATACTCGTGTCCACCACAAATTTATATTCGAGAATGGCTAGCGATTTTTTTGCCATTTGTTGCTCTGGATTTTTAGGACCAGTAGCATACTGTTTCAAAACGAACAAATGACTCTCAAAAGGAAAAGCTGAGTTAGCCCAAAGAGGACCGCATTGACGAACTGATTCAACGAGGTGTAACAATGTATGAACATTGAAAGTCATCCGTTCCACACTGTACAAAATTTCGAACTGTCCAACGAATTGGACCAAATCACATTCGCAACGAAGTAATTCATTTTTCGCAATTGTTGATTTGAGCAAAGTGAAAGTACTATTCACTAGTAAACTGAAATGCTCTAAATAAACAGAGGGCAAATAATCTCTTAAACAAGGGATTCCGAAAAAAAGGAGCCATGATTTCCACTCAGAGGCTTTCCACTTAGCCTTAGAATCCAATTTTCTCGGGAGTCGGTGATTTTCAAGAATTGGTTTCACTTCGCTCAGACGGTAGTTGATAGCTGCTACATCATTCTTATTTAGAATTCTCATTTTTATCCATGCGTCCCACATTTGTGGAAGTATTCCTAGAAGAATGCAGTGCATATATTCCAGTGGCAAACTCCAAACAATATCGAAATTAAGATATTGGAGCTCTAACAAAGCTGACCAGCCTTTAACTCCTCTTACAAATGTTTCTCTGAGATCTCTCGGATTATTCAAATTCGCCTGTCTAAGCCGTGCCTCATTAACATCTTGCAAGTGAGATGCGTGAGATCTGTATACAAAATTTGCATCAAATGGAAATCTAATTCGTTGACTGTAGAATCCATGCTGATAACACCAACTGCATGAATCGTAACCACTATGCTGAAGTCTATTCTGCAAAATAGGTCGTGCAACGGAATCAGCGATGAGACAGAGAGGCCGGAAACTAAATTGAATACTGATATTTCCAATTTTCAACTTTATGCCTTCAGTACTCAATACTTCGACTTGTTCGTTGAATTTCCCTAACAGGGCATTCATTAAAGCTGGGTTTGGTTCGGTATGAGTTAACATTAGTCCTCCTAACATAATATATTTGAACCTGATTGAGAGAGGTAAATCGTTGATGTAAAAGAGAATCGACCAAAAACCTTCGGTACTACTTCTTCTAAGAGCAGCACCATCGAGAAAGAACTGAAAAGTCAAAACCGTGTGAGAGTTTCTAGAGTTAACCTTTTGATAAAGAAGACCATCTTGAACGTCTCGAATATTGTTTCTAATATCGTTGTTCTGACCCTCTCTCCTGTAGAACGATAACAATGCAGTTTTCACGTCTGGATGTCGGAATAAACGTTCAATCTGATATTTCATATCAACTATCAAGAAATATTTTCCGTTCTTTTTGGTGGACAGATTGCACTTCGAACCACATCTATGGCATAACCCCTCGGGGTTAGGAGCCTTTGTTTTATTCCGAGATTCGAGTACTGCTTTACAGTCCGGACAATAGAAGCAGAAGGTGATTTGGTCATCAGGGGGATCGAACATACGAGAAATCACGTAGTTACTCAAATTGAGAGTCTCGAATTCTGGCCCTGCTAGAAGTTTAGTATAATTTACTAATGCTAAGCGAGCCTCTAGTGTAAGGCCGAATCGTAATGATATCCCTCTAATCATTGCCAGAACATCTCTGACAGTTAGATCAGATTTTTCGAAAAAAATTCTGTTCTCCCAAGGATACTGTTTCCTATTATCCCCATATTCTGAACTATCACTCCAGTTATTTTGTTCTTCATCTTCAAAGCCTGCTCTCTCAAAACTAGATCCTTCACTGGCAAAACTTCCATCAGGATCATCATGACTAGATTCGTTGTCCTCAGATAGTGTTCGGATTTCGTTTCCACTGCTTCTTGCAAGAGAATTCAAATCATGTTCAGAAATTGAACTCTCTGGAGAAGTTGGTTCATATTCTGACATCAATCTTCCGGGAGAACTGTCGCCGTCTATTGACATTGGGTGTGATTCATCAGTTGAATCTGCATTATCAGCATGAAATTCTTCTTGAGCTGTAAAAGATCGATAAAATGTGTTTGTGACTTATTGGTCTGTATGTTGAAAATATGTTTTCATTCGAGTACATTTACATTGTTATTGAACTATAATGTATTATATTTGGTCATAGTTACTCAATCTTTCTGTGGTCCGTCGTCTCCAATTCTTGTCTGTCTGAAGAGACACCATGCTTGGTTTATAATTTGGTCGTAGATATTTTCGATAAGAATTTCTTCCGTGCTCACCGCCAACATTCCCATTGTTGGAAGTGCCAGGGTCCATGTTGATTTGCGTTTTCTATAAAATTCAAATTTAGTTTCAAACAGAACATTTTTTTTCATACCCAGAGCAACAATTTTATAGAATCAAAATTAATGCAATGTATTGTAATAACAGGAATGCTACTAAATTCTACTTTCAAAATTCCCTAACTTTTAAAATAATTAATTTTTTTCCGACAAATATGAATTTCGTAACTCAAAAAGGGCCACGAAAATTAAAATGAATGTGAACATTAATTGCATAACAAAAACTTTGATGAACTCTTACCATTTTTTTTTACTTTCGAAATTTTTTAGACCTATAAGAACCCTGTAATTAATTTCTTTTAACAGTGCATGATTATACGTGAAATTATGATATTTATCACTTTAAAATGTCAGTAAGTGGATAAAAATTTTGAACAATTTTCGTTGTTTCCTCTCGTATAATTTCAAAATTGAACGCGAGAGGAATACAAAAAACCACCGTCAAAAACCCATACTGGAATATTTGAGGTTAAGAATTCACTTCGGAGATCATCGTTTATGTCTTTAGAAGAACACATATATGCATATTGGAAACAAATATATTCAAATATTGAATTCAATGATAAAAACTGCGGTTTTTATGAATACTTACGTGAACTTAAATTATTATTATGACTGTAGATAACAAAATACATATGTAAACAAAATACGAGTTTCACATCACGTTTGGAGTTTTGCCGAATCGCCGAAACGAGATTATTTTATCTTTATGTCAGCATCCACTTGTTTTATACGTTCAATTTTTTCTGATGGGTGTTCGGATAAGACGATATCAAACACTAAACTTTTCTTCAACTTGTTTATTAGTCAGGTTAGGAACTACGTTATATTTCGCCTGGTCGTTGATCATTTGCGTCACTGATTCATGCACAAAGAACGCCCGCGGGAAGTAAAGTTAGTAGTTGAGCTTAATCGACAAAGAGAGAAGACTAGGGTGGGTCTGAGCCTCTCTCTTTCAAAGTTAAAGCTGATTGGTCGCAATCATTCACGATGGATAAGATAGAGAGAGAAAGGCTTAGACCCACCCTAGTCTTCTCTCTTTTCATTGCGATTTCACTGTTTCTTGCGACATTAGCACGCCATATCTATATGTCGATGTTGAGCTCACACAAGGGATCCAATGAGAATCAAGTTGCCATTCAGACTTTTCCTCATTGGTCGATCAGCGCTGTCAGCATTTGCGCAGGCGTGATGCAGTAAGTAGAAGATTGAGAGAGAACTCAAGTGTCTCTCTCATTATCCTTTGTCCGCACGACGCATGCGTCAGCGATCGGGTTTACTCGGGCAGACTCGGGCTAGCATCGTAGCATCACCAGAAGACGACTTGTTTAAACTTGTTATACCACGTGCGAGTCTTTGAGACAATAGATACCGAAACTTAGTTGAAAACATTTCATGTTTTGCCCTTTTCTCTTTATGTTGATTGGCGAAGCTTTTATCATTTAGTTATTCGAGTGGTTATCATCGTTATCATCAGTGCGAGTGTCAGGAAAAGTGAAATGTATTTTTACGTTTACTATCTCTCCGGTGTTCTGCATGGTGAGAAGAAGGTGATTAGCAGTGCTGATTTTAAGAATTTCCCATCCGTTTCAAGATCGGAAGAAGTGGATAAAACATTAAAATACAAAGTTCGTGGAAAGGGTGAAAACGAGGAGTACAAAGTCGCTATAATACATGCCGCAGGTATATATGTCGAATAATTCATTTTAATGTACGTACGTAATTGGCAATACATATATGGAATATATAAATATCTGAATATATTAATAAATATACATATATAAATGCTCTCGTGATCGGTGGCCTCGCAGAAGCCGCATAAGCATTCCTTTCTTCACCCGTTTTGCAAAAAGGACGGAAAGTTTTTTCTTGGTTTAAAACTCGATTTTAAAAGTACAGTGAAACTATGAAATGATGAAAAAAACTACCTTCAAAAGATGAAAAAATTGATAAAATTGATGAATAAACCACTCGATAATGACAAAAAAAAGGAAATAGCTTAGAAGATGTGGGGGTTTGTTTTTCTATGTAAAAAAAAAGTAATAAAATTTATTTATTGATGAACATTTGGGTTTATACAACAGGATTGTGAATAGAATTGTATAAAAAGCCAAGACAAATCTGCAACAACCTACAAGAGAAAAAACGTTTTTGCCGATCGCCAAATGTTCTTTCATTGCAAATTTTGTCATACTTCAGTAGGGATATTTTCATCTGCCTTGTAAATATTCCATTATAGACAGGAAAAGTGAAAAACAGGGTTGTATATCCGATTTTGCTGCAACTTTCAGGGACTATCGCTGAACTACAAAAAAAAATTAACGATGGCCGTCCGAGGAATATCAACACCAAGTTTCTCCAATCGGCCGCATCATCTTCTGAAGCAGAAACGCCAAAAATGTCGGAATCTCGCAGGGTAAGTTTTGGTATCTGCCGTGAACAAGACATTATATTATAAATGAATTTCTAATTCACATTCATAAAACTAGTCATCACTTTCGAGAAGGCGAGAAAATTGGTTGCATTCCTCTTCTTAAATTTTTTCAGGATTCTAAAAAAAAAGCGGACAGAGCTGCTGAAATAATGAGCGAAATTTGCCGGAAGCAAAAAAATGTATATGATGGGATCGGTCATCCTGTAGCAAACACGAAGACTGCTAGTGCGAAAACAGTAGCAGTTAAAAAGGAAGGGAAAGTATCTACAATAGTTAAAAAAATAAATACTGTTCATGAAATTCGTGTTAAAAAAAAAAGGAACCAGCCTCTCCGCAATGTCTCCAATCCTCGAATCTCCACAAAATTGTGAATTTCCCCAAAATAAGAGGAAACTTGACACAGCGATGTCGAGAAAAATGCGAATGGAGTACGAATCAGATCCAAGAGAGTTTGAGGTGGCAAATGAGGATTTTGGAATTGCTTCCTATCCTAAGAAAAGATTCGTCCAAAGTCCGATAAAAGCAACGGTTCCGGACACAATGTCCAACAGCAAAGTCGAAGGGATAGCAATTATGAATTCTATCCACAAGCCGTACGTTCCTACGACTACAAGCAAGCCGAAACAAAGAGATCAAACAGATTTATGTCGTCAGGTAAGAAATGCCAGCTTTCCCAAAGTTACTATTACTGTGTTAAATACAACGATTTTTTCTTGCTGAGTAGAATGCTTTTAGATTGATTAATGTATATTCCAATTAACTGGACGTTATTGAAATGACAATATGAAATTTCCATTATATCCCATTTTTTTAAACAGATGTTGATTTTTTCAGATTGCAAGTTCGACTTGCCAGAACTCTCTTTGTCAGAAGAGAATCCTAGAAGTAGAAGAGGCTGTTAGTACTCTAACAAAGTTATTGCAGCAGCAAAGCGATTTTGCCGTAGAAGCAAATCTTGAAATTCGCGAACTACGACAAAAGAACACGGAATTAACTGAAGCCCTATTAAAGCAAGTTGAGGAGGTTCAAGGTATGAATATTCTTATAAAATCATACTTTTTCCTGCAGTTTTCTTGCGGTTGTACAACCTGCAAAGATTCGTAACTAATTCGATTCATTTCATTCATATTTTTACAGCGAAACTATCTGCTCAAAACGGAGGCCCTACAATCTCGGAATATCCTCCCTCCGGATTTATACGCAAAAGTGACAATCACGTAGGTTTGAAATAATGATTTTTTTTTCACAACTCTACTGTAAGGTTTAATCTCAACCGTACAGTAGTCTCTTCCCTATCCACGCACCGCACGAGCCTGGTATAGGCTCCAGATTTTGAACCTTACTGTTTGATAGAGCCGATATGTGTTTTTATATAAAATTTAAGGGACTACATGCGATTCTTTCCAACGGATTAAGTCAATGTGAGCTCGGCTACATACAAGTATGCTAAAGTTCATCAGTTTATTTGAGATAAAATTAAACAATAAATTAGTTGTTGAAAAATTAGAACGAAGTTTTGCGCCAGGCAGACCGCAACCCCATGTCAGCTAAGGTTCCTTCGTCAGACTATAAGGTGGGAAGGGAGTTGGAAAGGTTGCCGCCCGCCCGGAGCAAAACTTTGTTCTAATTTTTTTATAGAAACAACAAATTTCTTTTAGAAAAACTCGTTTGCTCGATTCCTTCGACTCTTACAACCTGTGACGAGATTCAATTCGATTTGTTATAATTTCTGTGTGCTGTATCGTTTTTTCTCGATTGAACGACAACTCTTTTCTCGATGAAACGATATCACATTTCAATCAAATCACTTTATGATGAACGCTGTCTTGTAAAAAGTACCAAAAAAATACTCAGTCGATAACATTCCAAGAAATATATTTATATTTTTTAAATATATTTTTCAATGAGAAAAAATCGACTCTGTACAGTGCGGTACTGAACAGTGTGTACTGAACAGATTGTGTAGTTCCTCCATTAAGCAATTCATTTCGCATTGCAATTCATAGAATTCAATCAATATCCCATCTAATTTTGATTCATGACAGGTTCATCTGGGCCG
The DNA here is from genome assembly GCA_963971145.1 of Sussaba pulchella. NCBI lineage: Eukaryota > Metazoa > Arthropoda > Insecta > Hymenoptera > Ichneumonidae > Sussaba > Sussaba pulchella. Next base: position 19,336 of record CAXAQZ010000867.1, read on the forward strand.
TGGAGTTTGGTTATCCAAAGACAAATTCGATAATGCGTGCAATAGAAACTCCACTTCTCTTTTCGTCAAAGTATTGTGCGATATGCTTTTTACTGTAGAGGAATTGATGAACTCTACAGTAACTGGCCTGAGCAGTAACAGGAGTAGAAGGAAAATGAGAAAAGGTCCACTAAGAACTCCTGAAAAACTGGATCGAACAAGAGTGGGGGCTATCATAGGTAATCATCATTTATATTCCAATACACTTCATATGTAATAGTATTCACTAGTGAAGAAATTCGTCCATGTCATTTGTTTTTCTGGAACCGAAATTTAAACAACTTTCTGAGGGATTAAAACAGCTTGCAAATCCACAACTCGTTCGTTCAAATACCAGCTTACAAGAAAACAGTTGTTTCAATTTTGTCAATAGAAAATAAAAAAACGATGCTATCTATCATTAGTATCTGAAGCCAGAATCAGATGCTTTTCACGAAAACTAAACATCTTTTGCTATTGGATCATGAATGGGCATTTCATGAAGAGCTCTGGAAACTGGTATATGAAATATCTGAAGTTGTCACTTTTTGGACAGTTTGGATCTCTGGATTTTCCACAAAACCTATGCACTATTATGACACGCTGTGCGTAAAATGCGATTTTCACGCTCAATTCGTGCCTGTCAAACCGCATTTATGCACCTTGTGACGTAAAAGTTTGTACGATACTCGTGCATAAAACATTTTCTTGACTAGTGTGATTGTAACACTCGCCTTTGGCGCGTGTTGCAAACTCACGCTCGTCAGAAAAAATGTTTTCGCACTTATATCATAATGTACTATTGTGAATTTCTTTAGAGGTTACAAGACACTGGCTTCAATTGTGCAATTACTCAGAAGAGGTTGTAGATGAAGAACTAAGGGACGTAAGGATGCATATTTCAACCAAAATTGCACAAATGCATAATACCAAAAAAAAAAGTAATATATCAACCAATTCAGATCCACTTTCAGTCAAAGACCTTAACGAAATGAAGTTGCGTCTTTGAAAATTTCCGATAAGTTTTGTGAAATTGTAATATTGTTGTGCCGGCGCACCGCGCGACCGATAGGGAGCAGGTGGGAAGGCACTTTAACAATTATTTATTTATTTTTACGTAGGTATCTACCGTAAAAGATTAGAATCCACGTAGATCAGTGAACAAATTGGTTTATTTAGTTATATTTATCGATTAATACAGGGTTTACACAATGCTTTATTTACGTTATCCCGACCGGACCGCGACTCGAATTGGCATACACCTAGACACCATCCCCTGGTGTAATTCGACGGTCCGGGAGTCTCCTGCTGAAGGCAGATGGCTCCTTCTCGATGCAAGACAAGACTGCCGCTTGGTTGGTAGCTGGGTCTCCCATTACGACTTCCAACCAAGGGTTCAATAATCTAATCGTCTATATTAACAAAATGTGTACGCTGTGAAGTGCTGACTACCCGTCAGCATTCGAGGGTTCAGTGACTGTTCGCGTCAGCTGCTGGCGGGCAGCCGCTCATTGCACTCAGTCACTGCCCTCGCTTTCGACATTCTCCGGGAATGTCGGAAGTTGCAAATATTTCCTTAGTTTTTTATGATGAGTTTTGGCGGCACAACACCCCTTCCCCCTAAAAAGTAAAAATTTATTTTGAAGAAATTAATTTTTACTCTGATTATTAATTTACTCCAATTCTCATTCTTGCCCTCGTCTCTACCTCATTCTCGCTACCACGCAGTTCTCTGGCGACCCAGTGGCCCCGAGACTTACCGATACCGTCGTGGTCGGAGACGTCGTGGAATTCTGCTGACGTCGGTATAACAAGAGATAAGCTATGGCACAGTCCAGAGCTACTAACGTTAACGTAATGATTTCGGTTACAAAACTACTATTAGGGATCGGAGTGTACGACTTGTTCTCGACTTCGGACAGAGTGAGGTTCCCAACATCAGATCGCCGAAACCTCGGACGGTTACAACGCAACTACCTGTCAAAGCCAGAATGCCTGTCGATATAAATTTTCGCGTTATCCGCTACGTTTATCCTCTAGAGTTTTTCCCCGTTCTCTGTAGAGTTTTTTTTTTTTTTTTTTTTTTGCTTTCTCAGACGTTCCGCGGGTATGGGGTTGAACTTCCTCCTCCCCACCGTGTCTCTTCGGCCCTTGTCGGACCGTGGGAGGGGGTTGAAGGGCCCCTGCGCGATTCTACCGTCGAGGAGAGGGTGGGCATAGCTGCTGCCCGAGTTCTTCACGGTTTCCTTGCCGATGTCTCCGTCGCTCGCATGCGACGAATGGAACTTGCTGTCTCTTACGCTTCCGCACTGGTTGCGGGTGTGAGCCCCCTCGTTCCTCTTGGTTGGCGTAAAGATGACGCCGTCCTTTTCGCTCTTGCGCGGCGTGAGCCTCTCGCCGTCTCCCTCGCCGTTCCGTGGCGTGTGGGTGTTGTCCTCGTTGTCGCTATTGCGTGGCGTGAGCGTCTCGCCGTCTTCGTCGCTCCTGCGCGATGTAGGCGTCTCGCCGTTTCTGTTGCGTTTGCGCGACGTGTGGTCGTTCGTGCTGGCCCCACTCTTTCCGTCGGCTTTTTGGACGGGTGGTAGTGGGTCAGCCACGTAGGGAGCTGTGTCGTGCTGACCAGCTTCGTCCCTGTCGCGGTGAGCGTTTCTCGCTTTTTCCTCTGCCGGGGCTCCTACCGCTGCGCGTTTGCGGCTTGGAGCATCAGCATCTGCGTTTTGCTTTCCTGCTTCACGATTTTTAGCACAATCGTGACGTTTCACTCTACGAGTGATAGGTATGGGTGTCTTATGTTTCCCCTCGGCGACGATGGGAGCTGTCGTGTGTAACTCTACGACGCCAACGAATTTATTCCTTACTTTTTTTCGTGCGTTCGTCTTATGATGCGGGGGTGGCTCCTCCTTCGGCCCTCCATCGATTAGTGGCATCTTATGGCCGTACATCTTTATCATCTCGCCTCCGAAGATGTCAACTTTATGCTTTTTGATAAAGTCGATACCTAGTAGCCCATCTACTTGCAACGGTACGTCTTCCGTCACAACGTAAAAAGGGTGCTTAACTATGACTGCGGGTAGACCGAGGGCCAGTAACACGACGCCTCTCGGTCTGAGCTTTTGGCCCGATATACCTTTAAGCTCGACGTTGCAGTCCTCAATCACAGTTTCGGGCAGCAGTCTGCTAGCTTTGATTACGCAGCACTGCGCTCCCGTATCGGCCTTTAGTGTCAGCTGCCTTTTGATGGCATCCGCTGACTCGATAACGAAATCATTCATTGCGCTGCTGCCGGTCAGTGTGGCGTGTAGCGTTTGCAGGGGGGGTGGAAGCGCTCTTGCTGACAGCGTGAGTACGCTCAAGGTTCCTATGGTCTTTCTCTCTGCTACCCCCGTATCAGCGTTTGATGGGTGCTTCCGTTCACCCCCTTGTCCGTCGTCGTCCCTTCCCTCGTCGGATTGCGACTTCCCGTCGTCGCTCTCGCTGTTTCTTCGTCGGTTTCGCCGACGCTTTCTGCAGTCTTGGTAGCCATGTCCTGTCCTTTTGCAGTTCCCACAGTAGAGCTCGATCTGGTTTATGGCCTTGACTGCCTGCGGTAGAATTGTATGCTTGGGTTTCTGCATACAGTCTCGTTTTAGATGCCCTGGCTTGCCGCAGTTTTAACAGGTTCGTTCCTCTTTGACCTCGGGTTGCGTCGATGCCGATTTTCTTCGGGATTCGCCTTGTGACGCCGCGGACCCTCTTGGCTGGATCGCTGCGTCAATTTCAATGGCTGCTACCACAGCCTCGTGAAGGGTTGCGCAATTTCTCGCCCTCACGAGCACCTGAACCTGCCCCGTTAGGCCGTTCTCGAATGTGGCCTGTGCGTATTGCCTGGTCGACTCCTCCACTGCTCGCGCGTCTCGTTCGGATGGGGCTTTATCCGTAGCTTTATCCACCAGCTGAGACGTGATGGCCTCTGCCCGTGACGCGTATGCAGCAACGCTTTCGTTCTGCCCTTGCCGCAACGAGTTGAGTTCCATCGAGAGGGCTGACAGCGACTTTTTCTGGCCGTATAGCGCCTCGAGCTCCGAACGGAGCTCCGCAAACGTAAGGATATTTTTATGGGTCAAATCCAAGGCTGCTCTTCCCCCGATCTGACTCGCGAGGATCATTTCTAGTAGTGCCCCGTGCTCCTCGTACTCTACACGACGACACACCGCGTCGCAGGACCGGAGGAAAATCCGCAACTCGTCGGCGGAATCCCCGTCGAACGTGCGGACGTATTTGAGTGCGTGCGCGAGGGGCATTATTCCCGGACGCCGGTGCCGGGGTGGCTCCGGGACCTGTTGAGGATTTCCCCCGGCCCGGAGTCTTTGCAGCTCCTCATTCATCTCCCTCATCTGCGTCCGCATCTCCCTTATCAGTTCATACGGGTCACTGTCGACGTCACGGAGGGTTGCTGCGGTGCTTCCCCGCCCTGGCGGTCCTACCTGCGTTAGTCTGGCCCGGCGCCGGTCGAGCTCTCGCTGCAGGAAAGCGATCGCATCCCGCTCGTCGCGCTGTCCTCCCTGATTCAGGGGTGTTGGCGGCCGTGTGGCCCGTGGTGAGGGAATGGGTGCTCTACCCTGCGTTCGCTGGGGGTGCCCTGCCGATGCCTGTGTCCGAACCGGTGGCGGGAGACCTGCCCTCCTTGCCATGGCCGCTATGTTGGCTTCCACCATTTGGCTCGAGACGGGCCGGGAGAATATGTCGAGGGGCTCGCCCTCCTCGCTTTCCGAGTCGCTACAATACACGAACGTCGTCCCTCGCTGATGGTTCGCCCGGCCGTGCTCCTCAGGATTCCTCGTGGGAGTGACTTGCTCGTCAACAGCTTGCTGAATCTGGGAGGGGGATAAACTCCCCAAAGCTCGACTCGCTTGTTCAGATATGTCCAGGAGCGCGGCCGCCAGGCCGGCAAAAGCCTCAGCTCCTAACGCCGGGCGCTGCGAGGCTCCTTGGCGATCCTCTGGGCTCGGGGTAGAGCGTTTGTCGTGCGGCATTGTTTTTTTATTTGTCAAAATCTAACCCTTTTTTGCAACAACTACTATCGCGGACGCGGGACTACTGGCTTTGACTTTTGGTAATTACGTTAAATAACCGTCACTTACGGGTCGATGTTCCCTGTTGCCGTCCTTCGTCCGTGGTTGTCGGTGAGGCTGCTCCTCTTCGTCCTGCAGATCCGTGGTCCCTTCCTTGGCTGATTCTGCGTCGTCGGATGGCCCGATGTCCTCGTCCTCCACAGCTTGTAGCTCCTTGGCAAGGTTCCCTCGCGATAACGCCGACGTCTGCGTGTCAGGTTTTCGCTCGGTCTGCGACGTGAGGCCAATGCTCGCTTCACTCGCTCTGTTGTTGACCGTAACTGACCAACGTTAAGTTATCACTGAATCTACTCGGTAGATCCCACCGCTGCCACCAAATGTTGTGCCGGCGCACCGCGCGACCGATAGGGAGCAGGTGGGAAGGCACTTTAACAATTATTTATTTATTTTTACGTAGGTATCTACCGTAAAAGATTAGAATCCACGTAGATCAGTGAACAAATTGGTTTATTTAGTTATATTTATCGGTTAATACAGGGTTTACACAATGCTTTATTTACGTTATCCCGACCGGACCGCGACTCGAATTGGCATACGCCTAGACACCATCCCCTGGTGTAATTCGACGGTCCGGGAGTCTCCTGCTGAAGGCAGATGGCTCCTTCTCGATGCAAGACAAGACTGCCGCTTGGTTGGTAGCTGGGTCTCCCATTACGACTTCCAACCAAGGGTTCAATAATCTAATCGTCTATATTAACAAAATGTGTACGCTGTGAAGTGCTGACTACCCGTCAGCATTCGAGGGTTCAGTGACTGTTCGCGTCAGCTGCTGGCGGGCAGCCGCTCATTGCACTCAGTCACTGCCCTCGCTTTCGACATTCTCCGGGAATGTCGGAAGTTGCAAATATTTCCTTAGTTTTTTATGATGAGTTTTGGCGGCACAACAATATGTATATATTTTAATTTCTGGGTTACTCGTTGAATTAACAGGTGAACTTAGAAAATTACACTTCATTTCGTGAAGGCTTCATTACTTTCATAATTGATTTCTCAAGTACCATATAATAATCACTATAATTCATTTATTCAGAGTTGAAAGTGATTGGAATGCGCCATCCAGAATCCATTGTCGAATCAATACCATCAACCTCGGCGGGACGACGAACACCCGAGGATGAGATCAACATCCACGGATCACCCACAAATGATGGTGATGAAGCATTGACACCCGAAGACGAGTTAGAGATATTCGGCGATCCGATTGATCAAATCGATTTGATAGACCTTGACGATAGCGAAAGGCTAAATATCATGCGTCTCGATCGTTCCCCTAATACGCCCAGCACTTCGGGTGATGAGGAACAATAGCAAACACTGACTCTCATAAACTGATTATTGTTGAATAAAAAATAAATAAATAAAAGATTAGTGGTTCTCGTAAAACGAGTTAATAAAATTATTTATAACAATGTTGGTGGCAATTCTTTGATTGCATGGGAATTATTTGAATTGAAAATTTCTAATGTTGTTTGAAATTTGAGCAACATTTGTTTCAAAAGTGGAATAATTCTGCTGAGAAATTGGGTGGACGTTTTCAAATAATTCCCGCGCGATCAGCGTCTTGCTACCAACACACATAACCTATAAATCGTACGTCCCCATTCAGAACGATAGGGAACAATTGACGGTTTCAATCGTTCTGAATCGTTCCGGACACAATTAAGAAACACAATTGGGAACGATTGAAAATTTCCTTCAATCGTTCCCAATTATTTCCAATAATATTTTTTCACAAGGGCTTGGCTGCGAGCTCGCTTGGAGTTTGTTAGAATTTCAAGCAATTACCCTCGCAGCGAATGTTTTTGAGCTTGGTGAAATGGGATTGGAATATCAATAGTAAAATTCCTCTCAATCGAATTATGATTTTTCCCAAGAGGTTCATGAAAAGAAGAATGGACTAGCGTGTCACGCTAAAGTAAACATCGGCGTCGTGTTCATTCACACGTCTTTCCCGCTCGCTCTCTCTCCCACTCGCACGCTCTCGCTCTTCGCCACCCGGTTACGCGTCAGCACGCTCTCCGCCTCCCCTCCTCGACCTAAGCCCTTGGTTCAGAGCCCACTTACATCCACAGAGTATCCATTCACACGTTTCTCTCTCTCTCTCTCTTTCTTTCACTCTCGAAAGCAGGTCAACCTGTAACGCTCGGCACCGTGAAATATCGGGGATGCGGGAGGGTGTTTATCAATCATCACACGTTCGCTCGCTCGTTCGAAAGCAGCTCAACCTGCAACGCTCCTGCGAAACTATCAACTGAAAATGTCGATGGAATAAAAAACGTCATTTTTACACACACACATGTTACAGATAAAAGATTTTTTTTATTAAAATTATTTTACAGTATGATTTTTCTATACATACTACTGTTTAACTCTCCTCATATCCCCAGGGCAAGTCGTCGGTACAACCAAGTTGCAAGACTCTCTTATCATCATTCCAACTCACCTCAATTTTTGCTGCTCAATTGTTTCAACCTTATGCTTTAGACTACGTATCAAGCATTGCGTTCTCGTTATATTAGCATGATGCAACAAACATTTTTTGAAATCGTCAAACGTGATTTGTTTTAGCGCAGACATTTTTATACCCTTTGCACGCTTTTTCACATTTGTCGGCGGCTTATCTATAACGATGTAGGAATACAATTTTGCGCGAAGACCCACGAATTCGGTCATAATTTTACCATTATTCTCATCCTTCATGAGGCCCAAAATTTTTTTGTTTGCCAACGGCATATCGTACCGGTTTTCCATCGGATAATCGGATGTGTCAAATTTATTTATATCGAACTTCATTTGCTCGTAAACGTTTTGATTGGATATATGGTAAATGAGGCTGTCGGTGTCGGTGTATAATAATTTCGCGTTGTCTCTAAATACATTTTTCATGTAATTATAATGGAAATCATAGATGTATATTTTTGATACATCGAGAATCGTAAATCCAGCGTAAATTGGCTTTATAAACTTAACCGATGGTCTATTTAATTCTATAGTTACCATATCTTCGTCGAAAACGGTGCAGCTGTGAAACGTTGGTCGGGCAATAAGCTCTCTTGCCCCGAACCGTCCATCCCACTTTGTCACGAGTTTTACATCTCTATGTTTGCGCGGATTTTCCATTGTTTTTCCGAAAACTGAATTGTTCATTAATTTGAAAAAATTTTTTGAAAATTCATCGACTGCTTTTTTTTGTAATTCTGTATTTAATTCGATGTATGTTTTAGCCACGGTGTTTGATTGAATTTCAATGTTCGATGAATTTTTGTGAGAATTAAACCGCGACTCAAATATTGCTTCAAATTACGATAATGAATCATGTATTTCTGTTTTGGTAGTGTTACGTCCTGAGTTTGTGCGATGCGCGGGAGTGACGTCACGACGCAACATATTTGACGTTGTTGTTTGCTCCCTTTTGAGTCGGAATGTGCCCACTAGGAATAGGAGCGAGTGTCCGGGTGTATGATGGGTTGTGTATAACTTTATTTATGGATATTTGAAAGAATGAAGTAAGCGGGTCGTGGACAAATTGCAAAACGATAACAATGTATTTATTTGTTCGAAACTTTTGAATACTTTTGATATTTTACGCGGTTGACCAACATGGTCGAGCCGCGAAGTTAAATTTTATGTTCGAGCGGACACGACCAACATGGTCGAGCCGCTCATTCACACTTTAATTTAGAGCGGACACGACCAACATGGTCGAGCTGCGGATTACAACCAACTGCTTGAAATTTGGAATTAAAGTAGTGCCCTGCACTAATTATGAATCAATGCGCGAATAAGATAACAATCCGCCAGGGCACGGCACGTCACCGAGATGTGCACCGTCTCCTCCGGCTACCGTGAGATCCCATACGTCAGCAAAATTCGTAGACGTCCTACCGTGGGATCTCCGACGGTTGCCCACTCGCACGTTGATTCGGAAAAATATAGAAAAGATTATATTTGTGTAATTAAATATATTTTAATAGTCGGTGCAATACTCCGGACGTAACAGTAGCAAAGCTGTCATTAGTTTCGGTGTTTTACACCCCGAAATGGGCGGGATAAAGTGTTCGGGGCACAGAGGCAGATCTTTATGTGTTTTATGAAGGTTTTTTGGGTACTCCAAATCCACTTTAAATATATAACCTGTCGGAGAATCATCGGGGATATTCGGTATATCCAATTCTGCCGGATCCTCCAACCACTCGAACGAACCGCGAGGCAAAGGTTGACTCATAGCCGCGCCGTATGAATTGTTTACATCGTAATACATAATGTACGATTCATCTACGTTGGAATCGTAATCAGGCATGAATCGATTGTTAGCCTTCGCATATCTATTGGCGCATTGTGCAACACCGCCTCGAATACTTTTTTCGAAAAAAAGTAGCATATCTACATCGGTGATTAATTCAAGTTCTACACCGGTGCATTTTAGCATTGCATCGAACGCGAGTCCCAGAGCAGTGTAGTAGTGCAACGGATCTAAGTTATACGTGCTTCAACAATTACGGCGGAAATTTTCGAAAATATCCGTTAACAGTAACACGTCTGATTTGAGATACAAGTCCGAATAATCGCCGAGAGTTTGGATGTTAAATGTTTCCCAAACGTTCTGTGCATGAGCATAGTCATCGTCACTGATTCCCTCGTCGTTTAATCATGAAAAAAACTCTCTCTTTGTCGGTAACTCTGTGTTGTCAAGTTTTTCCCATCTATCGAGATAATCGTAAGGGAAAACACCTTTTCTGGTCAATCAATTTAGCTCCATTGCGCTAGTGCAATACTTTCTCGTTACATGTTTCTCATCATTGGGTAGATAAGACGCGAGTTTGTCAATACTAGCAGGCTTGAATCTGAACGAGTCTATGAATCGAAATTTGACAATTGTACCGTCGACGGACTTTGTGAACGATATACAATTCTCTTTGTTTACCGGTAATAACTGTATAGAACCTTCGAATGTTGTTGCTAATGCTCTTATCAAGAAGTGCGAGTCATAGCCGGATAAATTATGAAATATCACGGGAATGACGTGAGAATTTGTATAATTTAAATTACAGTCTTGATGAGCGGCGCCTCGAAATTTCCCTGTGAAATGACAATGATCGCGTACTCTAATATTTTCCGGCGTAAACGATTTTCCGCAAATATGACATTCCGTTGCCAAATCAAAAATCTGATTCATCTCTGGCGTCAATTTTTCCATCGCTACAATTTGTTTTAAGCGCGCATTTACGTCGAAAGCTATTTTTTTCAATTTTTCAACGAATAATTGTATGCAGTTATCGCTTCTAAACGATTTATAACCCGAGATCGCATCGGAGTGATTGCATTGAAGATAAAACCCTATGCTATAAGGCACATGAGTTTGGAAGCTGACACTATTTTTCCCGCATCTTGTATTTGCAGGCCGCAGAAGACATTCGAGATCAGCGTATATCGCAAATGGTGCGGCTACCTTGTTTTTAAAATTTTGGAATTTCATGAGCGATTTTCCTGCCTCTGATAAAATGATTCTACAGTTATTATGATTCATACAATTAATTTTATGATTTTCGAGACGACTTTCAGTTTGAAAATGACTCAGGCATCTATCACAAATCCAACTCTTTGCATTGTGCTTCGATATGTGCGCGGAAACTAATCGTGACAGATTTTTAATCCAAGCAAAGTTATGAATAACAGTGTCATCTTCTCTGTCAAATTTATTGGTGGTATTTATCATAAGTCAATGTATGGTGGGTGAAACTGACAGATCGGGACGATGCTTACTTAGATAAATAGGTTCAATCTCATTTTTCTTACTTCTTTCCGGATCGGCAATACCATAAATATTAATGGATAAATTGTTCATTTTTTCGAATCGTGGCACATTTTTGAGGGTCATTGGAAATTCTAAACCCTTATACAGCAACACGTCCTTGAAATGCGGATACGATGTTTTCCTGTAGCTGTGCGTTGTTGCGGGCGAAAGGGCTGCTACCACCGACCAAAGGAAGCAATATTCGTCATTATTGATGATATTTACGACTGCTAGCTTTTTCTGGATATCTTCGGGTAAAAAAACGAACGTTGATAATTCTCCACGGAGCGGCACATATTTATTTATGTTGACAGTGAGATAGCTTATTTCACTGAGACTCCATCCAGATCCCTTTCCCTCATGATCTTGAATTTTTTGCATCAGAGGTTCTTTCACAAAGTCTTTTAACCATTCCTCGAGATTCGTTGTGGGAAAAATAGCTTCACTCGGAGTCCTGAAACTTCCATCCTGTTCCACGATTCCATCAATTTTCGTTAAATGAAATTTTCCCGAGAAAATCACGTTCACCTCAAGATTTCCAATTTCTTTCACCTTTTTTGTCAATTGAGGGATGATTGAGGCTTTTCCTTCATCAAGAAAATCGCCTACATCCTTGTAACCGAGGTTGAGCACCAATTCAGTTCTTATACGTCGCTTGAAAGCTGTCTCCGTATCATGCCATTCCACTTTATTCGATGCACCACCGCCGCTTCTTTAAAATTTTTTGTCAGAGATATGAGCGCTGATATAGTCGTTTGAATTCGCAATTTTTTGATAAACCGTAAGCGATTCATCTTCACGTAAAATATCACTCAACAGCTCTACATTTTCCTCCCCCGCCTTTATACACCGTACTCTTTCACATGATTTCTCATCAGCACGCGCTTGATTCATAAAATCTATCAGTTTTTCACATGTCACAATCGCTCGATCAGCAAGATGTTTTTTACGCTCAGTGATTTCGACAGAGACTGATCCAATATGATTAAACTGCAACTGAGCTTCCGCGAGGAATTTATCGATGATTATAGTTCCGCGGGAGGGTCAAACGAGGAATAAGACAGAGAGAGAAAGAGAGAGAGAGAGAGAGAGAGGGAGAGAGAGAGAGAGAGACGTGCGGAAGTTTACTTTAGCGAGACACGCCGCAGACATATCAGATTACCCCTCAGAGAAGTTTTTTCCTATCAGCAGTCGAACTGTCAACCCGATCCCAAAAATGGCTTGGAGCCCCCCTCATGAACCTCTTCTGGGAAATGGTGTTCTTAATATTGAGCGGTTATTTCAGCGCCACAATAATTCACTCATACTTAATTTTCATCAAAATTAACTCATATCTCTAGCAATAAAGTGGGCTTGGAGAAGCAGACTTACTGTGCATGAGAGGTGGAGTGAAAGAGAGTGGAAGGGGGCTGTCAACGAGCAGCTCAACCCCCCGCTGTTCCTCTTCAGCATAGAAAATCTTTTTACCATGCAAATATTATCTAATTTTGAGACCGGCATCAATAGTAATATAGACAAGTCTGATTTATCGATCTAGGAATTATTGAAACGCTTGTCTAATAAACAACGCTGCAGGGGTTGAGAAATCTGCGCACAACGTACGCTTCTTGCTTCACGTCAACGGTAAGCATGATAATCTTATCACACCATTCAATTTGGTCGTTGTAACATGATATGGTTTTTCTATGAATACTATAGACGGATCTCACTTTTATTATTTGGTGGCCCATTGAGCCATTGCGTGTGTGTGTTTTGTTTATGCCCAACAAGTACACAAAATCATTCCATGTGCGTTTGTGGGTTCTGTTTATGCTCGACAGGTCCGTTGCATCTATGCGTGTGCGCGCGCGCGTGTGTGTGTGTTTTGTTTATGTCCAAGAGATATTGTGTCCCGAAACAAGGAGCCTATGTCGTTTTCAACCCCCACCAATATTTGAAAGAAAATTTCCAATAAGGTTCAGAGAGAGTTCAAAGAGCATCAGAGCTCAGTTCCAGTTCGATCGTTCGTGAATTTTTTGACGGTTTTTCGAGCTAAGCACATGTTACGTCCCTGCGTTTAATCTATATTTAAATATTAACATGCAATAGTCAAAAAGACTTATTGTCGCATTTTTAAAGGAAACAATATCTATCTTAAAAACTTCAAGACGGAGCCACGTACGAACGATGTCGTGATGACTCAGTTAACCTAAAACAGGCGATGCCTAGGTTAAAATAATGCCCGATGAGCGACAGCACTTCCCGATGCAGCAACGCTGCATAGGCCCGTTCCCCTTCTTCACCACTCCTCAACCGAATATTCATGCCGCGCTTTACCCCACTCTTCCTCAACGGTTAGGAGCCACGCGCCTAACCGCCGGGTTATGGGTCTTCTTCCCGCAACAAGCCACCTGCTAGATGAAGACGGTTTTCTCTCTCTCTATGTTTTTTCTTATAGACCTGAGTCGAACTTCTCGAATGTTCACCCTTTTTCCCCCAATATCGGACCCCTTTTTCCGATCTATTTTTAGGTTTTTACGGCACCACGCCCACAGAAAATGGTATATAAACCCAGGGTTTTCACCATAAAGCGTCTCAGTTTCCATATCTAAATAGTCCACGCCAGTTGTCTCCAGCAGTGAAAAAGTGCCTTTATTTCACCCGTGCGGACTTAGAATATTTTTGTGTCCACTGATTTTTGCTTCAGTTGGACTTAGAATCGTTTACGCGGCCGGACTTAGAATTTCTCCGGGTCCACCGATAATTATTCGGTTTGGACTTAGAATCAATTTTGCACCCGGGCTTCGACTCTTTACATCCACCGTATCGTCTACGGTTGGGATTTAGACTCGTTTACGTGTGCGGTCGTAGATCCTTCAGAAACCACCTGACTCCTAGTACAGTCAGGTAGAGTTTCGCGGTCGAAGAGGTTTTGACCCTCGACCGTTAAATCTTTACCATCGCGGAGGTACGGTTACCCAAGTGTGCCTATGCCCTTTTACTACCGCTTGCATAATATTGAAATATAAAAATTAACCGCGCGACTAATAATATTTTCAAATCAAATAAACTGAGAACCATTAAATAAATACGCCCGCGATTGAAATTACGCGAGTGAGAATAAACAAATAAATAACCAACAGTCCGCGAGTTCCTAAACCAGCTGTAGACCACGAAGTCCAGCTTTGAATTGATAAATAAAATAAACCAGTAAATAAACTGAGTACCGAAACTAAATACATTTGCGACCAGGAGTCCGCGTTTAATGAAAATAAATAACCAGAAGAGACCGTGAGAGACAATAACGAATAAATAATAAAAATCCGCGGTCGATAAATAATAAATAAATAAATAATAATCAAGGACCAAGAGTCCTCATAAGTAAATAACCACGTACGTTTAAGGGACCACAGAGTCCAACGTACAATCTAAATAATTGAAAGCCCAAAGAAGGGCAATTGAGATAAGAGAAAATAAGAAAATACGCCCACAATCTGCCTTTACAATCGCGGTGGTTGCAACCTTCGCGACAATAGCTACTCAAGCAGTAATTATAACAACCGTTCTAACCTGACATTTCGTGCGTTTCCGAACTTTGAGAATTGTGAACTGTGTAACAACTTAAGCGAACCAAGTTAACCTGTGTACCGAACTAACTTATAACCGAAAATACAAATCATTGTGTGTGCGTGCAAAATCTCGTGTGCCGGACTTTCTTTCGACCTGCCCGACCCTTTTGCAGTGGGTCAGTAACCCAGGACGAGTACCTGCAACAACAACCCATCCGCAGCCATCGAGATCGCACCAACAAGAAGGGACTACAGGTAAAAACACAGGGTTCATACACTTCGATCGTGGTTAGGCTAGATCTCGGTCCCCGAGTAAAGGCGTAAAAACCTGACTCAAAAGCGAGGTCAAAAGCTGGGTTACGTCTGAGCGGATATTTTACTATATTCGTAGTTAGGACGTAACACAGATAAATTTTGGTGTCAGAAGTGGGATATTAACGCCCTAAAATCATGATCGAACTATGACCCTTGGTAAACCTATTAAAACTACTGGAATCGCTCAAACGCCATCTGAAAATAATCCCCTCGGGCCTGAAGGCTCCAACGTGGGAGTTTGCGTGTCGAATATAAATTCAAACGCTGATATAAACATAAATAATCCACAAAATCAAGAACGCAATCAAGAAATTAACGGAATAAATCAAGAATTAAATCCATTAGAGTTAAACATGGCTAATCCGGGTAACCCTGTGGCCCCGGCCCCGATATCTTTAAAGTACGCGCTCGCTGCGGTACCAATATTCGATGGATATAACATCCCGGTCACGCACTTCATAGAAGGATGCGAAGAGGCAAGCCAAATGCTGCCGCCTGACAATCAGACTTTACTCGTAAAATTGTTGCGCACTAAATTAAAGGGAGAAGCCCGACATTCAATACATGATTTGGCTTACAACACGGTAGCAGAGTTCACCACCTTCCTTAGGAATTTGTATGCGCCCATAAAATCATTGTACCAGCTGCAGGGCGAGCTCGGAAGCATCCTGCAGCAGGAGGGCGAAGGAGTAATAGCTTATAGCAACCGTGCACGAGAATTGGGAAACAAAATTCTCGCGAGCCGCATTGCAGCCGCAGGCGCGCCTTTAGACCAAGCCGAAAAAGATCGGCTGGATAAAGAAATTAATGAGTGTTTCACCCGCGGGATGAATGCAGAAATTGAGAGTAGGCTCCCCAGTGGTGACACTAAATTCGAAGATACGATAAAAAATGCAATTAAACTTGAGCGCCAGTTAAAGGCGAGAGATGCCTTAAAGAACGAGCGAAATTCGAGGCCACAAATACGATCGAATAATCGACAGTACGGAAGGGACCAAATACACCTCGTACAAGCCCCTAACCAAAACTGCCAAATATGTCAGAAATCGGGTCACACAGCGGATCGCTGTTTTCAGAGATTTAAGGATAATACCGATGGACCCTCGGGAACCATGTGTCAAATTTGTAAAAAATCGGGACACACCGCTGATCGGTGTTTCCAACGATACAAAAATAATGAAGAAAACTCACCAAGACCCAGGTATAACGAGAGACGGGGTCAAAATTCGGGACGACGACCGTTTAACAACCAATATTCAGAACGAGATGCGTACGCGCCACAACCGAATCGTAACGTAGCTTTTGAAAACCCACCCGGCCGTCGTTACTCCCCACAACGAAACACGCCATTTAACGAGCCTCCTGTTTGCCGGTATTGCAAGAAGATCGGTCATAACATTGAAGACTGCTATACAAAGAAACGTGCCGACGAAGCACAACCGTCGCGGGGCTACGGACCATCGCAAGACACTAATGAATCACGGCCGAGTACTTCCCGCGATAAAATTCAAATACGCACCGTTCGATATCCTGACGCACTTGAGATCAATACCTTGACCACAAAAATGTCACCAAAATTAAAAGTGAATCGTGAGAACAATCTCCCCGTAATCGAAGTGCATTCGGAAGATTTTATTATGTCAGTAATCCTGATGATCGATACGGGATCACTGGTTAATTTGATTAAATGTAATTTAATTGCACCCGAAGTTCCCGTAGATCGGACTCGCATCATGACGCTCACCGGTATAACTGAAGGAATTGTAACAACGTTAGGAACAGCTCAGCTTAAGATTCTCAATACAAAAGCCACGTTTCATCTCGTCCCGCATGATTTTACGATCTTCGAGGACGGAATCCTCGGTACCGCATTCTTTGAGTCACATGGAGCCATAATATCGTATTGGCATCGATGCTTGCAGTGGGAGAATGGGAGAATCCCCTTTTTCGAGCTGGAAACGATGCTTATTCCCGCTCGTACAAAAAGTAGCTTCTTTATCCGGGTAGCTAATCCAGAAGTTAAGGAAGGTTACATACCGAAATGCGAAGTTTCGAAGGGCGTCTATTTCGGTGAAGCACTGGTCACAAACACCGACGGGGTGGCATACCTGTACCTCATTAACACCACCGAAGACATTGTTGAGGTCGGTATACCGATAATGAACCTCGAAGCTTATGACATAGGACAACATGCGGGTCGACAGTCGGCTCAGATCACTGAAATACAGGAGAAAAGTTGTCCCGCATTCGAGGACATGATACGGAGCTCACAATGCGAGGCTGTCTGCACCGTAAGAGAATCTGAGCGCATAAACGAAATAAAAAATATGTTGCGCTTGGAACATTTGAATAAAGAAGAACGGGAAAGTGTCGAAGGGCATATAAGGAAATTTCCAGATCGATTCCACTTGCCAACAGACCCGCTTATGCCGACGAATGGAGGAAAGCATCGAATCATCACCACCGACGAAATGCCGATTAACTCGCGCCAATATCGGTATCCGCCGCAATTAAAAGAAGAAATAAACCGGCAAGTAAAGGAACTGTTGGAAAAGAAAATTATCCAACCATCAAAGTCCCCTTACAATTCCCCCGTCTGGATTGTACCGAAAAAGGCCGATTCACAAGGAAATAAACGATGGCGGATGGTGTTGGATTATCGCGGCCTCAACGACAAAACCCTTAGCGACGCCTATCCCTTACCGCTCATTAACGAAATTTTGGACCAGCTTGGAGGAGCGATGTACTTCTCCACATTTGATTTAGCGTCCGGGTTTCATCAAATCGAAATGCACCCGAACGACCGGCATAAAACCGCTTTCTCCACACCATACGGACACTACGAATTTGCAAGGATGCCGTTCGGTTTGAAAAATGCCCCAGCCACTTTTCAACGTGTCATGGATCAGGTGTTATCCGGAATACAAGGAATCGACGCGTTTATATACCTGGACGATATCGTGGTTTACGCGCAATCGTTGCAGGAACACGAAACCAAAGTCGATCGATTACTAACGCGCCTCCGAGATGCACAATTGCAATTACAACCGGACAAATGCGAATTCTTACGGCCAGAGGTAGCTTACCTGGGCCACGTGATTTCCAGAGAGGGAGTAAAACCCGATCCCGGGAAACTTACAGCTGTAAAACACTTCCCTCGTCCGAGAAATTCAAAAAACATACGACAATTTCTGGGACTCGCTGGATATTACAGACGATTTATAGAGAAATTCTCAGGGATTGCGAAGCCTTTAACAACGCTTTTGAAAAAGGATATGGTGTTCACATGGGGCCAGGAACAGGAAGACGCGTTCCATACCCTCCGCATGAAATTATGCGAGGCACCGGTATTGCAATATCCAGATTTTACGAAGCCCTTTATAATTACGACAGATGCCTCCGGTATGGCAGTCGGTGGCATTTTAAGCCAGGGAGAAATAGGCAAAGACAGGCCCATTGCATATACCTCGCGCATGTTGAACGAAACCGAACAACGTTACAGCACGTACGAAAAAGAGGCTGTCGCTATCTTACATGCCATATCTCAATTCCGACCTTACGTTTACGGAAGGAAATTTTCGCTCGTGACGGATCACAAACCTCTCATCTGGCTGCAGACTTCGAAAGATCCGACTTCGCGACTTACCCGTTGGCGACTTAGACTAGAGGAATACGACTACGACGTGATTTACAAGGCAGGGAAAACTAATGTAAACGCGGACGCGTTGTCACGAAATCCTCCCGAAAAAACGAACGACGACTCAAGCGAAAAAGATTGTGTACAAACTCTACCAATAAATACAAAATCACCCGTCCCGGCCGATGACAGCAGTGAAGCAGATGAACCAATCGCCAGACGTCTTAGGAACCGAGGAAACCCTGAGCACAGCGAAGCCATGGGCAATAATCCGAGCAAAGCTAAAGCTCCCCCATTAAACGTCGATAAACCGGTGGCCACACGCCTGAGGAGCAGGTCAGCCGACGCGCACGTGGAACCGCCGGCCGAAAAAAGGGCTAAGCACTTTTATGATGCAGCCGAAGAACACGTGGAATCACCAACAACAGGGAAGGCTGGACGCTCGAGTGATACATCTGTGGAACATACCGAGCCACCGGCAAAAGCAAGGGTCGGACGACCAAAGGGTAAATCCAAAAAACACGTAGAGCCATCAGTAGACGGAATAGGCACCCGCCTAAGGAGCCAAACAAAGAAACCATCGCATGAGGAGGAACTGATGGGCAAGGACCCCAATCAAGATACGACTGAGTCGCGGAAAAAACTGCCCGAGGACAATTATGAGGACGAATCCATAAATTTCGAACAGCCATATACGCCACCGTCATCGTCGGAGTCGTGCGTGTCCGATGAGTCCGAGGACGACCCTGTCACCTCCTCTACGGATCTATCTGATGAAGAAAATGAAGAATTCGAAGAAAGGGAAAACAATAACGAACATCTGGATAACGAAAGAAGTTGGCGGACCACCACGGAACAAACATGCGGCAGGACTCTGGACACCAGCAACGAAAAGGGAAGTTCAATAAACTATACGCGAGACCAGCTTTTTATGAGAAAGGACAATTACTTGTATTTCCTCGCCGAAACCGGCGATTTATGCGACGACGGCGCGAGGAGTTTGGAGCTAAAACGTGCGATCCCAAAATTCCGCCGCTTAAAATTCGGAGAAATCAGTACTATGAAAGTAAATTCAAAACATCACGTAGCAGCAATAATTCAAAATAAAGACGGCACGTTGCTACCATCCGCACGATTCAGTAACATGCTGCAGCAAATAAGAGAATACATGATAGACAATAATTTACAGTCTATTAGTGTAGCAATGACCCGCGAATTAAATGGGATGCCGTGGGCCTTGATATTAAATAAATTACGAAGAATTTTCAGTCACACTTCCATTCAATTGACCATTTGCATGAATAAGGTCCAATACCCTCCCCCGGAAAAGCGGAAAGAAATAATGATAGAATCTCACGCATCCGCATTGGGTGGTCACAAGGGTGTAACGAAAACATACAACCGAGCTCGCCAACGTTATTACTGGGAGAACATGAAGGAAGATATACAAAATTTCATTACGCACTGTCTGAAATGTCAGCTCAAGAAATTAGTACGTTTAAAAACTAAACAACCCATGGTGATAACAGATACGCCAGAGTCAGCCTTCGACAAAATAGCAATGGATATTGTTGGTCCGCTACCCAGAACGAAAAACTATAACGAATATATCCTAACCATACAAGATTTATTAACTAAATATGTGTTAGCCATACCACTGCCAAAGGCCACGTCAAGTCACATTGCTGAAGCCTTGGTAAAAAGGTTTATTTGTACTTTCGGCGCACCTAGAACCATCTTAACGGACCAAGGTGCTAATTTTCTCAGCGACGTTATGAAAAAAATTGCAAGAAAATTTAAGATAAAACAAATACGGACGACCGCATATCACCCACAATCGAATGGATCGTTGGAACGATCGCACCATTCGCTAGTGGAATATTTGAAGCAATTCGTAAGCTGCGAGGAGGAATGGGACGAGTTGTTAGAACTCGCTACCTTTTCTTATAATACAAGTACACATGAGGGAACAAAACATACACCGTACGAGCTAGTCTTCGGTAAGGTAGCACGAGTTCCGTCCAGTGAACCCGACCCGGATGACGAACCAGATAAAACTTACGTAGACTACTTAGGAAAACTGGCCACTCAGTTATACGAAGTTCAAGGAGTGGCAAGAGACCACCTTGTGGCGGCAAAGGAACGATCAAAGCAATATTACGATAGGAAAATAAATCCGCGGAATTTTAGCATCGGAGAATACGTCTATTTGCAACAAGGACAAAAGAAAGGAAAATTCGGAGACCACTATACTGGCCCACACGAAGTCTTGGAAATAAAGCGAGATGGAAATGTTAAAATAAAATGTGGACGTGAAATCAAAGTGGTCCATCCGAATCGGCTCCGCATCTCACACATCAACCCGGAGCAAGATAGCGATGATAGCGACTCCAACTAAAAATCAAAAAAAAAAAAAAAAAAATAAATATATATTTCCTTCTATATAATTAATTAATTAATAAACCTTAAAAAAAAAAAAAAAAAAAAAAAAAATATATATATATATATATATAATATAAAATACAGTGAAATAAGATAAAAATAAGGCAGAAAAAAAAAAGAAAAAGAAAAAAAAAATGGTGAAGAGAAACATATATAAATAACATAATATAAAATAATACATGCGTACAAATATATATATACATTAGTAAGTAACAAGAAATGACAGGGGCGAATTTATAAACGTCGTCCTGTAAATTACAGAATGAAGCAAGCCAACGTGATTGCACTATTCATCGCCCTATGGCTCGGTACCGTAAAGACGAGTCTTATAGGGTACGATTGTGGATCTACGCGACTCAACGTTACAACGTTATCGATGCTCGACGTCGAAGAATGTAATATTGACGAGAAGAAACCAGACGTCGCAAAAACGGAATTGATTCTTCTTCAATTAAATCGATTTACCACAACCCACGTGAGGCAATGTAAAATCATGATACAACGCACCATAATGAAATGCGGAATGTTTTCGCATACCTCCATGGTGGCACAGGGTCAAATGGAATACCTGCTCGATGTGACCGCTGCTCAGTGTGCGATTTTACACTCATTAGGTATTATTCAGATCTTACAAAATACTCACATCGCCGGAGTAGGGCGCAATGCTACAGGGGTGTATGGCGTGACCCTCGCCGGTAACATTGAACGCGACGGGGACTGCACGGGCACCCAATACACTGACCCATACGGAACATGGGACGACGTCGTCGTACAGGGGCTCGTACGAATCACCATACAGGATTATACCGCCACAGTTAACACCGATTCTGACGCAATTACCCTCCGTTCCGGAACAATTTGCAAATTAACAGATGAGACTTGCGTCGATGTCGAGGGCGGACACACTTTTTGGGAATCTATTCCCCATGGAGAATGCCGTTTCGAAAATTATCAGAAATTATACGATGGACCTGGACACCGCATAACGAGCCCATCCGACGAACGCGTTGTGTATGTCGTCGAAAGCCATGAAACTACATTCGCGTTAACAATGAGGGGAGAATTTATGATGTGTGGCTACACTTTCTTCCGCACGGAGCACCCTAAGCTATTTATTGTCGAAAATCAGCCCAAGTATGCAGCATATTATAAACGAATAATCAGTGAAGAAAATATTGACCTCATCACCTACGTAAACTCAAAATTCGTATACGTAGAGCGACATATCAAAAACCAACTAGATCTACTATACCGCGATATGCTGGTTCAAACCTGCAACGCTGAAAGACAAGCGTTGAAAACAGCATTATCATTGGCCACACAAGCTCCGGATGAGTTCGCTTATCAGGTTATGAAAGGGCCCGGGCATATGGCTGTAGCGACCGGCGAAGTAGTACACATAATAAAGTGTATTGCTGTCGAGGTTACGCTAAGGCGAACTAATGAATGTTACCAACAATTACCAGTTAATAAAAGTCGCGAGGGTCTCTTTTTATCACCGCGTACCCACATACTGATGAAAACTGGAACGCAAATAAGTTGCGACATTATGTTGCCACCCATGTACAAAGTACAAGACGTATGGTATAAACTTATACCAACGCCGGTGGAAGCAAAAGAACCTACTAAACTCAAGCCAAATACTCAAATGTCATGGAAATACACCAATCCTGGAGAACTAGCAATAAGCGGCATCTATACAGAAGCTGAGCTGGAAAAACTCCGTGACCGGATAATGTTCCCGGCAGAAAAAATAGCAATTCTAAATAATGTCGCTAGGACGTTAACCGGAGAACCCACCGTGGCACAAGGATTTACAATTACAAACCTCCTTGACGAAACCGCTTGGGAGAAACTAACAAAAAGCACTTGGGAACGAATGTGGGGTTCTATGATAACCTTTGGAACCGCCAGTGCCGCAATCCTCGGTATTGTCATCATACTTAAAATAATAAAAGCCGTAATTGATACAATCATACAGGGATACGCTCTTCATAACGTGTACGGATGGTCGATTCACCTCCTTGGTGCCGTGTGGAGTTCGGTAACTTATCTTCTCATGCACTTGGCTACCAAATCCGACGCCACGCCACCAACTCCGAATGCACCAAATTCATCCACTTACGTATCGCATGCTGAGGAAATTGATCAGCCACTATATCCTGTTCAACAATTACGCGAAATCGCGGAAAATTGCGATGCACCAAAATATAAATTAACCGTGTAAAGAAGGAAGGGGTGAAAATTTTCCTCTTCGGGAAAATACGGAGAGCGGGGGTACGACTGGTGGGAAAAAGTCCGGTAAAGTCATAAAAATCACCTTCAAAAAGTATAAAAAGGACCCCGGAAACGAAACATCCAACAAACAATTTTGCACCACGGTACTGTGAACTTCGGAATTACTTTCAAAAACCTTCACTCTGCGTATCGAAACTCTTCCCGACTTCAAAAGTGTTAATAAGTTTTTGAAAAAAAAAAAAAAAAAATATATATATACATATATATTTCATACATACATATATATATAAATACAAATATATATATATGTACAAACCGATAAAACTTACCGAGTCGCCACAGTAAAAACAAAAAGAAATAAATATATATATACGTATATTTTGCTAGACGAAAAAAAAAAAAAAAAAAAAAAAATATGGCTTACATACCAAGAATCGAAATCACCGCGGAATGGATATATGATCACATAGATGTGGTCATCGAAATTTTGTCAAGGGTGGCCGGCGCAGCCGTGCAGAATAATAGGACCGCGGAAATGGACCGCCATGCTTACGAAGCGACTGGGGTAACGGTTTACCCACCAACGGCGCATATTCTTCTGGTGCCTCATCTCTACTACCTACCGGGAGGCGAGCAGGTCCCGGGCGTGATAGTGGGAAGGGGACAGGGCCCAGCTATGGAGCAGGGGTCAGCCAGGTCCCGTATCATGGACGAGCCGGCGGAGGAACCGTTGGATATGACTGTGCGAAGGGACGCACAGCCCATGGAGTTGGAACCAAGAACAGCGGAGGAAGGGTATCCCAGCCACTTCTGGCCAGGACAACCCGGGTTTGCGACAAGCTCGCCGAATTGTCCAGCGGAGGCAGTTCAACCTCCTAGCCTCGTCGACGCACCGGCAAGGTGCGTTTTATTACCACTCGGGAATGGGCAACAACACGGGCAAATTGATGAATTCGAGCACTGGGTGACGGAGAATTTGCCGTCTCTCCTGGCCCAAGACGGACCGAACGAGAGGCCATGCTCACCCCCTGAGCCGAGGGAGCCAGTGGCCCTGCCTGAAGCCCCAATGAACTGGGACGAATGGGGTGAAGACACCATGGCCGTGTTGGATTTCATCCTCAGCGATGAGGCAGGACTACCTCCACCAACGAAAGAGTGAAACAAAGAGGAGAGCGGAGAGCTTAGTGGCACTCCCAAGCTCCTTTCTGCCTCTTCTTCTTCTTTTACTAATTGTTTTGTGTTCATTTATTAATGTTTGTGTGTGCTTACCCATATGCTCATTAGTATCTATGAGCTTTTATCGATTTTGTTTTCGCGTGCTCTTTTTCATTATATAATCTCATATATCTGCGTGCGTTTTACTTTTATACGCTCAATTGTATTTCTGAGCTTTTTATCAATTTTATATTCTGTGTGTGTTATATTTAACCAATGTTTTCTCTATATATCTGTGTGCGCTTTACTTCTATACGCTCAATTGTATTTCTGAGCTTTTATCAATTTTATATTCTGTGTGTGTTATATTTAACCGATGTTTTCCCTATATATCTGCGTGCGTTTTCTTTAGCGTTCATCTATACCTACAAACGTTAATAATATATTACTCGCATAATTACGTGTTTCTAGTATGTAGCTGCGTGTTCGTTTGTTATTTTCCATTAACGTTTATGTACGATTGCTCCCACCGCAATATTACCAAAGTTAAATAAAATATATGCATACATGTGTATAAAAACACATATGTATAATACAAAAAAAAAAAAATCATTCGTACATATAAATTTAATACATATACATATACATACATATAAAAAAAAAAAGAGGAAAAACCCCAACAAAATTTTTGGCAATAAACATAATAATAACAAATAACTCAATTAAATGAAATAAATAAAAGAAATCGAACCAAGTCAACACAATGAAGGAAGCAAATGGAGTAACTGAAATGAATAAAAGCAATATATAAAAAAAAAATATATATATTTAAAAAAAATATATATATATATATAAAATAAATAAATAAATAAATAAAAACACTTCAATATGCAAAATAAACGGAATAAGAAGATAAACAACCGAAATAAGCAGAATAAACGAAGTAAATCAAATAAATGAAGTAAACAAACGAATAAGTAAAATAAAAAAAAAATAAAAATAAAAATAAAAATAAAAAAAAACTAACCCTACGACCGAGTAATGAGTACAAGCATAATGAATACGTTAATACCGCACGGGGTGACCATAATTTTCCCGAACGATTGATTCGCGGCGCTTCGCGAACTCTTCCCAATGCTTCTCCTTTGGGGATTGTCTTTCTCCCTGCGCGTCTTCTGCAGATTCTGATGAAGACATGCAAATTTCTTTAGAATTGTCGACAGGCTGGTTTCATGCAGCAAAGATAGAGGTGGCCGTTGTTGCTCAGAATTCTCTTCGTCGTCCCGCATGTTTTCTTCGTCTATGCCCCTTTATTTTCAGCCTTTGATTTCGCCGGCGACTTCATGTGTCTTGCAGGGGTTGTTTCCCAGACCAATAATAATTGATTTTTCCTCTGCGCATGTGGAGAACTTTTCCATGAGTATGGAACTATGATTTCTCTTTCTTTTAGCCTATATGCCAGGTTACATGAGGCCATGTAACCGAGTGTTAGCTGCACTAACCCTCGTCTTTAAGGGGGGAGGTGTTACGTCCCTGCGTTTAATCTATATTTAAATATTAACATGCAATAGTCAAAAAGACTTATTGTCGCATTTTTAAAGGAAACAATATCTATCTTAAAAACTTCAAGACGGAGCCACGTACGAACGATGTCGTGATGACTCAGTTAACCTAAAACAGGCGATGCCTAGGTTAAAATAATGCCCGATGAGCGACAGCACTTCCCGATGCAGCAACGCTGCATAGGCCCGTTCCCCTTCTTCACCACTCCTCAACCGAATATTCATGCCGCGCTTTACCCCACTCTTCCTCAACGGTTAGGAGCCACGCGCCTAACCGCCGGGTTATGGGTCTTCTTCCCGCAACAAGCCACCTGCTAGATGAAGACGGTTTTCTCTCTCTCTATGTTTTTTCTTATAGACCTGAGTCGAACTTCTCGAATGTTCACCCTTTTTCCCCCAATATCGGACCCCTTTTTCCGATCTATTTTTAGGTTTTTACGGCACCACGCCCACAGAAAATGGTATATAAACCCAGGGTTTTCACCATAAAGCGTCTCAGTTTCCATATCTAAATAGTCCACGCCAGTTGTCTCCAGCAGTGAAAAAGTGCCTTTATTTCACCCGTGCGGACTTAGAATATTTTTGTGTCCACTGATTTTTGCTTCAGTTGGACTTAGAATCGTTTACGCGGCCGGACTTAGAATTTCTCCGGGTCCACCGATAATTATTCGGTTTGGACTTAGAATCAATTTTGCACCCGGGCTTCGACTCTTTACATCCACCGTATCGTCTACGGTTGGGATTTAGACTCGTTTACGTGTGCGGTCGTAGATCCTTCAGAAACCACCTGACTCCTAGTACAGTCAGGTAGAGTTTCGCGGTCGAAGAGGTTTTGACCCTCGACCGTTAAATCTTTACCATCGCGGAGGTACGGTTACCCAAGTGTGCCTATGCCCTTTTACTACCGCTTGCATAATATTGAAATATAAAAATTAACCGCGCGACTAATAATATTTTCAAATCAAATAAACTGAGAACCATTAAATAAATACGCCCGCGATTGAAATTACGCGAGTGAGAATAAACAAATAAATAACCAACAGTCCGCGAGTTCCTAAACCAGCTGTAGACCACGAAGTCCAGCTTTGAATTGATAAATAAAATAAACCAGTAAATAAACTGAGTACCGAAACTAAATACATTTGCGACCAGGAGTCCGCGTTTAATGAAAATAAATAACCAGAAGAGACCGTGAGAGACAATAACGAATAAATAATAAAAATCCGCGGTCGATAAATAATAAATAAATAAATAATAATCAAGGACCAAGAGTCCTCATAAGTAAATAACCACGTACGTTTAAGGGACCACAGAGTCCAACGTACAATCTAAATAATTGAAAGCCCAAAGAAGGGCAATTGAGATAAGAGAAAATAAGAAAATACGCCCACAATCTGCCTTTACAATCGCGGTGGTTGCAACCTTCGCGACAATAGCTACTCAAGCAGTAATTATAACAACCGTTCTAACCTGACATTTCGTGCGTTTCCGAACTTTGAGAATTGTGAACTGTGTAACAACTTAAGCGAACCAAGTTAACCTGTGTACCGAACTAACTTATAACCGAAAATACAAATCATTGTGTGTGCGTGCAAAATCTCGTGTGCCGGACTTTCTTTCGACCTGCCCGACCCTTTTGCAGTGGGTCAGTAACCCAGGACGAGTACCTGCAACAACAACCCATCCGCAGCCATCGAGATCGCACCAACAAGAAGGGACTACAGGTAAAAACACAGGGTTCATACACTTCGATCGTGGTTAGGCTAGATCTCGGTCCCCGAGTAAAGGCGTAAAAACCTGACTCAAAAGCGAGGTCAAAAGCTGGGTTACGTCTAAGCGGATATTTTACTATATTCGTAGTTAGGACGTAACACACAATAGCTTTCAACTATTGAAGCATTTACGTTTTGGTGATATTTTTGTTAAAGATAAATCCCAGTCTTCGGAGAAGATGGAGTGTAATAAATTTTGGATTTACTACGGGACATGTCACGTGTATCTGCTTTGTGAAAATTACGTGGTGTATTGTGTATAGTAGGGTGGGCCGAAAATCCGCTTTTTCAGAATTTCGTTTAGTAATAGCAAAAATATTGTTTATTAAGTTATAAAAAAATTTTGTGTGAAAGGAAAAAATTTTTGGTCAACATCTCAGGCTCGCCCATTGCAGTCAAAGATAAAGATGCTCAAAAAAATTTTTCATCAACTTATTTTGATTGGAAATTTTATGCTCTACAAAAAAGTTCCTTACACAAAATTACGTAAGACCCATAGATTCAGAGATAATCCCAATTTTAGTATCAAAATAGTAGATTTTCGCCATTAAAATAATCTTGTTAGTTTGAAATCTATTTATAAGTTCTCTATTCGACAGGAAATTGAATTTTCTATCAAAATGATTGTTTGTAAAATTTTTTTCGAGTGATAGTTATTTAAATTATTCCAATTTTCGTTCAAAAAGTGGCATTTTCGACAATAAATGAATTATATCTTGGTATAAAATGATTAATAAATCAATTATTGTCTGCAAAATTTAATTTTCTACAAAAAAAGTTCTTATATTGAATCACGTGCCTTTAATATTTTTTATAATAATTACAGATTTCCGATAAAAATTAGTATGACATTTTTCAAAGTTTCGTTCACGGTACATCCACTACTAGCGCTAGAGTAGACTTCTGCAAAGAGAGCAATCCGTTTGTCTTAGCGATTGCCAACAGATGGCGTTCTATATTGTCCTATAAATTTCCTTTTTATTTTTAAATACTTTTCTCCTCCACGTCTGTAGCTACAATACTTGCAATTTCAGAAAGTGATGGCTCAAATTGATTCTCGTTTTTTCTTCCTTGTCTTAGGTAATTACAATACCTCACAATGTCTCCCTTGCTTGGAAGATGATCCTTGGGTAATTTCTCTGGCTCTCCAAATATAGAACACGCTGACATTCTGAGAAAGTGCTTTGTACTACTGTTAATAAAATCAGTATGGAGAAACAATATTAGAAATTTGCAGCCGATGTTCAAATTGATAATTAAGAAATTCCATAAAGTATACTTACAAAACAACAAGAAAATAATAATAATTTGATGACAGTTATTTTCTCAACGTATGTCCCAATTTAAGTAAACTATTGAACTGAACACGAAATGTCGGGAAACTTTTTTTTAAGGTTATGTATTGTA